>JARQOC010000006.1:505070128-505214348 GCA_033576535.1 Allobates femoralis
ACCCGCTTTAGCGCCGCTATCGCCGAGATATACATGTCCGGCCGCAGCCATAGTCGGGAGATTAGCAGCGTTAGCCCTTGATGTCCCAGCGGTGGCCGCAGCGCGCGCGAGCCAGCCGGGAGATGACCGCCATCAGCCGGTCAGCTCCCGGCTGGCTCACCGCGGGCCTGGGGGCGCAGTAGATGAGCCGCGGATATCGTCAGGAGATCGGCAGTCGCGGCTCATCTACTGCGCTGCGAGGTCCGCGGCGAGCCAGCCGGGAGATGACCGGTATCAGCCACGGTAGTACCCTGACCGCCATATTGGAACACCCACGGTATGGGTATTCCTATATGGCTGCATTCAAATTTCACGGCAAACACGAGCCGCATCTGATTGGTCGCCGCGAGCCGTGGCGACCAATCAGAGACTTGGCACGCAGTTTGAATGCTGCTTCTCTGATTGGTCGCAGTCAGCCGCGAAGACCAATCAGAGACACGGCATTCAAACCGCGCGCTAAGTCTCTGATTGGTCGCCATGGCTGACGGCGACCAATCAGAGACGTGGTGCGCAATTTGAATGCCGCGTGGTCTTTAAACATGCACCGCATCTGTTTGGTCGCCACCAGCCGCGAAGACCAATCAGAGACGCGGCATTCAAACCGTGTGCAAGTCTCTGATTGGTCACCACAGCTAGTGGCGACCAATCAGAGACACGGCATTCAAACAGCGCGCCAAGTCTCTGATTGGTCGCCAATCAGAGATGCGGCGCGTGTTTGCCGCGACATTTGAATGCCGCAATATAGGAATACCCATACTGTGGGTGTTCCAATATGGCGGTCGGGGTACTACCGTGGCGAGCAGCCGGGAGATGACCGAGTGACGCCGGTCATCTCCCGGCTGGCTCGCCGCAGACCTCGCAGCACAGTAGATGAGCCGCAGCCGCCGATCTCCCGACGATATCCGCGGCTCATGTACTGTGCCCCGAAGTCCGCGGCAAGCCAGCGGGGAGATCATCCAAAAATTAAATTTTTTGAAAAAAAAGAAAGTTTTTATATATTTTCTCAAATGCATAGGTGTTTTTACTTCTATCTGTATGTCCGTATTCACACATGATTAGCAGTGACTGTGCTGCTGTGAATTTTTTCTGTGTATTGTTCAGTATTGTAGCTTGCACCAGTTCAGACTATGCCTTGAGTGCTGTTTAGCTTTTTTTCCAAGGCGTGTCTCTTTACTGGGCCGCTACGCTTAGTCACAGCCTCTATTTGGATTTTAAAACTTTCTTTTGTATGGGCGAGTAGGAACCTGCTAACAGAGAACAATAACAGCCAAGGCCAGTGGGGGGAGGGTGCACAGCAGAGGGTGTAACCCCATAATCTAATACTGCAGCACTCAATCATACAGTATAACATGCACAAGTGCAATGCCGAACATGATACAATGTAACAAACAAAAACAGCGGTGCTCTGAAATACTAAGACAGGTAATTGAGTATAGAACAATATTATAGCTAAGAAGACATGATAAAATGATAACCACCCAGTAGCCACATTAAGGTGTGTCTCTTTTACTGGGTCCCTACACTCAGTCATAGCCTCTATATGGATTTAACAACTTCCTTTTGTATGGACGAGTAGGAACCTGCTAACAAAGAACAATAACAGCCAAGGCCAGTGGGGAAAGAATGCACAGCAGAGGGTGTTATCCTATAATCTAAACAAGAAAAGCACTCCATCACATGATGTGTACAGATTCAATGCCGAACAACTACTACTACTGTGTAACAAAAAACAGCGGCGCTCTGAAATACTAAGACATGTAATGGAATATAGCTCTATATTATAGCTAAGAAGACATGAAAAATGGAGACACTTAGCTTATAAATATGGCCATGTCGATAACCGCCCAGTAGCCACTTTGAGGCGTGTCTCTTTTATTGGGTCTCTACACTTAGTCACAGCCTGTATTTGGATTTAACAACTTTCTTTTGTATGGGCAAGTAGGAACCTGCTAACAGAGAACAATAACAGCCAAGGCCAGTGGGGAAGGGTGCACACCAGAGGGTGTGACCCCAAGGTCTACTACTGTGGAACTCCATCATATAATATGCACAGGTGCAATGCCGAACATGATACAGTGTAACAAAAAAAAGCACATTGAAATACTAAGAATTGAATATAGAACAATATTATAGCTAAGGAGACATGAAAAATTGAGACACTTAGCTTATAAATATGGCCTAGTAGCCACGTGGAGGTGTGTTTTGTTTACTGCGTCCCTATGCTCAATCAAAGAATCTATTTGGATTTAACAACTTCCTTTTGCATGGGCGAGTAGCTACCTGCTAACAATAGAACAATATTATATCTAAGGAGACATGGAAAATTGAGACACTTACGGTAGCTTATAAATATGGCCATATCGATAACCACTCAGTAGCCACGTGGAAGTGAGTCTGTGGCACCCTGGCACCTGTTGGGCACCACAGAAATCCTTGGGGCATGAATGGAGCTAACAGCAAAGCATCACTCACACAGAACACCACAACACCTTAGGACACCTGGTTTCACCCCAAGCCTCTAGGGGGAGCTCCACTGGTCACTTTGAGCCAGTTCCCCCTATAAATAGGGTCTTGGAGGGAGGAACACCAGAGTGTGCAGACGCTAGGAGAGCTGCAGGTTGTGTGTGATCTCTGGCATTCTGAGACACACACTAGGCCCAATCAGCCTATCCAGCCAGTGAGGAGACCCTTGCAATTGGGGTAAGAGGAAAAGGAGAAGCACCTCTCAGGGACATCAGAGTGATTCTAACTCTCTCCCTCATCATCCGGTTACTGGAACCGAAGCTGTGGGAACTATATAGCCACCACAGAGAACCAGCATACTTCACAGGGAGTCTAGCCCCCTGTTCACCTGACGCACCTACCGACGAGAGCCCAGGGAAGAAGGTAGAATTATCATCACCCTTTTACAGTGCCCTCAGTGCTGACAACCAGGCGAAATCCGTTCCATTGAACACACTGCCCGGTCCGGCTGGATTCCACATCCACCCCGACCGTAGCCTTAGAAGAAAGAGAAAGGAAGCTTACACTAACTGCTTGCTGTGAACCTCCAGGAGTGCTGACTTCACTATCCCGGTCTGGCGTACCTGATTACCACCAGTAAAAGTTAAAAGTACCTAAAAGACTTTGGAGTGTCTGCGTCCGATTCCTGAGCCTAACAGCAGTATTACCGCAGCTGCCTCACAACATCTTGTGCAGCTCCTGGCCCCGGGGACTCCCGCTCATCCTGTGGGGAGCGTCCCATCTTGCTGCATTCCATCCCCCGGAGGCCCCACAGCGCCGGTATAGTTACCGGAACTCTCACAGGTGGCGTCACGAAGACAATTAACCCCTACTGTTCAGCCATCCCCCCTATTGATCTGGACCACCGGGCCCCACAGCCGCAGGCACGGTCCCGTGACAAGGCGAAGACAGACGCCTGCGACGTGCAGAACCCGGCTACGGTGAGTCAAATCTCCTTTACTAGGTTCCTATGATCAATCAATCATAGCCTCTATTTGGATTTAACAACTTCCTTTTGCATGGGCGAGTAGGTACCTGCTAACAATGGAACAATACTATAGATAAGGAGACATGAAAAATTTAGACACTTGGCTTATAACTATGGCCATATTGATAACCACCCAGTAGCCACATCAATAACAAACATAACCATCCAAAATGATCATCAACCAGGGTCCGGGATCTTAATCTTGACAGCAGCTCCCACCAAGGGTCCCAACCTGTCCTACAGTTCAGCTTTAGATTTCTGAGCAACGTGTAACCAGTCCATTTGCTCTCTAAGTTAGGAGGATAGGCCTTGTAGTTAGTTCTAAGAGAGCCAGCCACTTTGTCCACTGCTCAATGACAAGACTAATGGACACAAAAATACAGTAATTAGGGCTGTATCAGGGTTTTAGTTGAAGACCAACGCCCTGAGCTCACCTCATCCACCAATCCTAATTTTAACCCTGGTCCCGCTTCAAAGGTTTTACTGGAAAGACTATATGCTCAACTTTGAGACCGAGGATTTGGACCAACCTCCTCTTGAGATAGGTTAGCTTCTTAATCTGCCTTGGAGAACATTTGAAAACTGGCTGACATTCCACCATGATCTATGTACTTTGAGTTCCATAAAACAATCTTAAGACCTTGACAAGGTCCTCTAGGATGATCTTCAAATTTCGTCCTTCTTGACCTTATGAACCTTGATTTTAACCTTGATCTTAAATGTGAACCCAACTTTCAGCTTGACCTTGATCTTTGCTGATGAGCAATGAGATTACATTTTGTCCATGTCCACTACAGGTCAGGGACTACCGTTGAAGAGGTCATACAATCTTCTCTATCTCAAAAACCCAATGTACCTAAAACACTTTGGCACAAATATGTGACCTGAAGGATGGATGGCATATATCGTGAAGGTGGATGGCATATATCGTGAAGGGTGGATGGCATATATCGCGAAGGGTGGATGGCATATATCGTGAAGTTTGACACTTGGCAGCCATCCTAAGGTTCTTCATCTTGACTTGGTTGAGTTCTATGAGCCACTCTTGAGACCATGATAAGGTCCCCTAGAACTGTTGACCTTCCTGACCAAATGAACCTTGATTATCATGACCTTAAATGTGATCCCAACCTTAAGCTTGACCTTGATCTTGGCTGGTGACCAATGAGGGATGAGATTGTCCACTACAAGTCAGGTTATGGGGATATGGCCGAGGATTCTCATTAAAGAGGTCATTCAACTTTCTCTATCTCTCCCGATACCTTACCATGCACTTGATCACTCTGTTTGGCCGAATGTGCATGTGTTTTCAGTGGGACATGAACAATAAACCACATCGAGTCACTTCTTCTTGTCTTGCGCTCATCTCCCTAACGTTCCTCTGTGATCTTAACTTTGGGTTCAACTAGTTTTACAAAATATTTCTGTTTCACAGCCAAACCCCTATTAGAACAGTGGTGAATCTGGCCGTATGCTGCGTTCTTCGAGGAGTCAATGCCACTCTTCTCACTTCTACTGAGGCCGAAGGTGGGCTCCATCCGCAGCCAAAAACCCAATATACCTCAAACACTTTGGCACAAATAAGTGACTTGAAGGGTGGATGACATATATCGTGAAGTTTGACATTTGGCAGCCATTCTATGGTTCTTCATCTTGACTTGGTTGAGTTCTATGAACCACTCTTGAGACCTTGACAAAGTCTTCTAGGATGATGTTCAACTTTTGACCTTCTTGAGCTCATGAACCTTGATTTTAACCTTGACCTTAAATGTCATCCCAAATTTTAGCTTTACCTTGATCTTTGCTGATGAGCAATGAGATTACATTTTGTCCATGTCCACTACAGGTTGGAGACTCCCGTTAAAGAGGTCATAAAACCTTCTCTATCTCTCCAGATACCTCACTATACATTGATCGCTCTATTCAGCCAAATGTCCATGTGTTTTCAATGGTTACGTGAACAATAAACCCCATCGAGTCACTTCTTCATGTTTTGCAATCCCCTCCTCAATGTTCCTCTGTGATCTTAACTTTGGGGTCAACTAGTCTTATTGAATATTTGTGTTTCATGGCCAAACCTCTAAAACAACAGTGGTGGATCTGGCCGTCCGCTTAGAGCTTAATGCGTTCTTCGAGGAGCCAATGCTACTCTTATCACTTCTAATGAGGCAGAAGGTGGGCACCATCCATAGCCAAAAACCCAATGTACCTAAAACATTTTGGCATAAATATGTGACCTGAAGGGTGGTTGGCATATACTATGGAGTTGGACGCTTGGCAGCCATCCTAAGGTTCTTCATCTTGACTTGGTTGAGTTCTATGAACCACTCTTAAGACCTTGACAAGGTCCTCTAGGATGACGTTCAACCTTTGACCTTCTTGACCTTGATTTTTATCTTGACCTTAAATGATCCTAACTTTCAGCTTGACTTTGATGACCAATGAGAGATGAGATTACGTATTGTCCATGTCCACATCAGGTCGGGGACTCCTATTAAAGAGGTCATACGACCTTCTCTATCTCTCCCCATACTTCACCATACACTTTACTGATCTGTTCGGCTGAATGTGAATGTGTTTTGAATGGGACGTGGACAGTAAATCACAATGAGTCTCTTCTCCACGAAGAGAAAAAGTATGTTGTGGAGAATTTCTTCTTTCCTCTTCTTCTAGTTGTCTTAAATGTCCTCTACAAACTAATGCGTTAGGCCACTTTTTCCTTAGTACCTTAGGAATAGTTTAGCCCTGAATATTGCCTTACAGTGTCCACATAATGCTATATTATAGTAACCAGATAATACGTCAATAAAATGCCTAAATAAAAGCCTCCATACAACAGATAAAATACCTACATACAGTACTGAAAAATATCTCCATACAGCAGTACTAAGCAGTGTGGATGAGTATCAAGATCTAGGGTGAGATAAAAGACTTGTTGGAAAGCTCAGTGTGATATATTTTACTACATTTTACAAATGTGTTCCTATACTGTGTATTCTCCCCTTCCCCCTTCCGGTGTACTCATTACAATCCAGAGGGTCAAACAATTGTACTCCCCCCCCCATGGACAGTGTCAATAGAACTGGTTTGATGATTGGGAGGTGGTTGGGGGAGGAGAGGGAGTAAGATTTAAGTCTTTCTGTGGGGAAGCAGTGTGTGTTTTCAGTCAGTCTGTGTGTGTGTGAAGCTGAGTTGAGACCAGCTCCACAAGGGATTTAGACAAACCTGGATTACATGGACATACAATATATGGCTGGATTGTTTTATGGAATTTTATGTTCTTCAAGCAATAAAGGTTCTTGGGCTGATCACGCATCTCTCACTCTGTTGATTGTGGGATACCGGAGAAGAACCCTGTGACACTCAGCACGATATTTCTTTGTCTCCCTCTGCTTGTTATCTCACTTGTATCCTTTTTCCTCACCCCTTATCCTCCCCACACTATGCTTTAAATGTGATTCCAACCTTCAGCTTGACCTGAGGGAGAGATAAAAGACTTGTTGGACAGCTCAGCATGATCTTTCTGTGTCTCCCTCTGCTTGTTATCTTACTCATCTCCTCTTTCCTCACCCTTTCTCCTCCCCACACTATGCTTTAAAAGTGATCCCAACCTTCAGCTTCATCTGAGGGTGAGGTTAAAGACTTGTTGGAAAGCTCAGCACGATCTTTCCTGTGTCTCCCTCTGCTTGTTATCTCACTAGTCTCCTCTTTCCTCACCCCATATCCTCCCCACACTATGCTTTAAATGTGATCCCAACCTTCACCTTCAGTTTGACCTGAGAGTTAAATAAAACTTGTTGGAAAGCTCTGATCTTTTTATGTCTCCATGTGCTTAATATCTCATTTATTACAACAATCTCCATATATCCTCAGGAGTCCCCCCCAAGTTTTTGGGTAGGACCTCTGGAAACTACTCAGGTTAAACCAAAAGAAATGAAGGAGAGTAGATACTCGAATATTAGTATTTTTAAGGTGAATTTTATTTTTACACCGATGAAAAAGACACTGGTGAGGGAGGCCGTGCAGGTGCCCACTCACACACCTCCATCAATGAGCAGCAAGTTTACCGGTTATATCAAATCTCCGCAATGATATGGTTATGCCCATCAGAAAGAGGTAGTCATTATCAGACTGTTATACACTGATATTTAAGTGATCCGAGCTTTTCAGTCTAAGTGTCAATTCCAGACTTACAGGTTTAGACTATACACAAAAGACAGGTATTCAGTGTAAATTTACAATTTAACCAGTCTCACAGTGACATCCCCAAACAGGTGTACAGAAAAGTATGCACATTACATCACAGAGATCACAATATGCTGCACATCAATTTGCTGATACCATTACCGAGGAGTTGTGCATGCGACACCCTGGTGCAGAGGAACACTAGGAGATGAGCCCCGATGCTGTGTCGTGGCTATGCAGGCTGCATTAGCCACTTCATCAGGGGGATCAATCGATTATCTTACTTGTCTCATCTTTCCTCACCCTTTCTCATCCCCACACTATGCTTTAATTGTGAACCCAACCTTCAGTGTCATCTGAGTGTGAGATAAAAGACTTGTTGGAAAGCTCAGCAAGATCTTTCTGTGTCGTCTTCTACTTGTTATCTCACTTGTATTCTCTTTCCTCACCCCTTCTCCTCCACACACTATGCTTTAAATGTGATCCCAACCTCCACTTGATGTTGAGAATGACATAAAAGACTTGTTGGAAAGCTCAGAATGATCTTTCTATGTCTCTCTCTGCTTGTTTTCTCACTCTGCTCCAAAGTCCTCCTCCTCCCCTCTATGCTTTAAATGAGATTCCAACCTTCAACTTGACCTGAAAAAGACATAAAAGACTTGTTGAGATAAAACCAGGAATTTCCGGTTTGTCGTGGAGCGGTTCCTGATGATGCACAGTATGCTCTGAAACCGAAGGAGATTATCTACCCGGAGAAAAACCCGGAGAATTGGCAGCGATTTTAAAAAGATGACACCTAGATCTGCAGACCCTACAGTCTCCGAGGACAGCAATTGATCCATAAAAGACTTGTTGGAAAGCTCAGCATGTTCTTCCTATATCTCCCTTTGCTTGTTATTTCACTCGTCTCCTCTTTCCTCCCCCTTCTCCCCACACTATTCATTAAATGTGTTTGCAATGTTCAGCTTCACCTGAGGATGAGATAAAAGACTTTATGAGTCTTCCTCTGCTTGTTATTTCACTTGTCTCCTCTTTCCTCACCCCAGATCTTCCCCACACTATGCTTTAAATGTGATCCCAACCTTTAGTGTGACCTGAGTGGGAGATAAAAGACTTGTTGGAAAGCTCAGCACAATCTTTCTGTGACCCGCTTTGCTTGTTATTTCACTTGTCTCCTTTTTCTTCACCCCTTATCCTCCCCTCACTATGCTTTAAATGTGATCCCAACCTTCAGCTTGACCTGGGGGTGACATAAAAGACTTGTTGGAAAGCTCAGCATGATCTATGTCTCCCTCTGCTTGTTTTCTCACTCTGCTCCACAGTCCTCTTCCTCCCCTCTAAGCTTTAAGTGAGATTCTAACTTTCAACCTGACCTGAGGGTGACATAAAAGAATTATAAGAAATATCAGCATGGTCTTCCTATGTCTCCCTCTGCTTGTTATCTCACTTGTCTCCTCTTTCCTCACACCTTCTCCCCACACTGTGATTTAAATGTGATCACAATCTTCAACTTTACCTGGGGGTGAGATAAAAGACTTGTTGGAAAGCTCAGTATGGTCTTCCTATATCTCCCCCTGCTTGTTATCTCACTTGTCTCCTCTTTCCTCACCCCTTCTCTCCACACTGTTTTAAATGTGATCCCAACCTTCAGCTTCACCTGAGGGTGAGATAAAAGACTTGTTGGAAAGCTCAGCACGATATTTCCTGTGTCTCCCTCTGCTTGTTATCTCACTCATCTCCTCTTTCCTCACTCCTTCTCCCCAGACTGTGATTTAAATGTGATCACAATCTTCAACTTTACCTGGGGGTGAGATAAAAGACTTGTTGGAAAGCTCAGTATGGTCTTCCTATATCTCCCTCTGCTTGTTATCTCACTTGTCTCCTCTTTCCTCACCCCTTCTCCCCACACTGTTTTAAATGTGATCCCAACCTTCAGCTTCACCTGAGGGTGAGATAAAAGACTTGTTGGAAAGCTCAGCACGATATTTCCTGTGTCTCCCTCTGCTTGTTATCTCACTCATCTCCTCTTTCCTCACTCCTTCTCCCCACACTGTGATTTAAATGTGATCACAATCTTCAACTTTACCTGGGGGTGAGATAAAAGACTTGTTGGAAAGCTCAGTATGGTCTTCCTATATATCCCTCTGCCTGTTATCTCACTTGTCTCCTCTTTCCTCACCCCTTCTCCCCACACTGTTTTAAATGTGATCCCAACCTTCAGCTTCACCTGAGGGTGAGATAAAAGACTTGTTGGAAAGCTCAGCACGATATTTCCTGTGTCTCCCTCTGCTTGTTATCTCACTCATCTCCTCTTTCCTCACTCCTTCTCCCCACACTGTGATTTAAATGTGATCACAATCTTCAACTTTACCTGGGGGTGAGATAAAAGACTTGTTGGAAAGCTCAGTATGGTCTTCCTATATCTCCCTCTGCCTGTTATCTCACTTGTCTCCTCTTTCCTCACCCCTTCTCTCCACACTGTTTTAAATGTGATCCCAACCTTCAGCTTCACCTGAGGGCGAGATAAAAGACTTGTTGGAAAGCTCAGTATGATCTTTCTGTGTCTCTGTCTACTTTTTATCTCACTCTGCTCCCCGTTCCTCCTCCTCCCCTCCCCACATTATGCTTGCAGTCTGTCTGGTCTTGAGCAAGAAGTTGAACTTTTTTCATAATAAATAGTGAGTTCACGAGACAGATCGCAGGAGACGTGGCGGATAAGTGGAGAAAGAAGCCGAATTTTCTGATATGATACATGGCAAAGTTTCTTCTATTCACCTGTGCTACTAATTTATGCAATTAGCTGAAGAACATTTCCCTTTTAAACAATACCGCTATGCAGCTTTCTATACCCCACACAATATTAATATAAAACCTCCATTCAGTGCACAAATAATACCGCCATATAATTAAATTTCCAGACTCTCCGGAGTTACATGACGACTTCCTCATCGCCTCGAGAACAATGAGCTGGAACAACGGGAACAATTTTTGGAAGCGACGCTTGACTTCTCCAGAACATTGCTTTATGGCAAAATGTAGTAAATATTCCACGCCATCCCTTTGTGTATTGTTTCGTTTTTCTCCTTTAAGCAGTCGGTATCCAGGCGGAAATCATCGATCCCCAGGAGGAAAGAGTGAAAGACAAGCACCGGGGGACAGACCGCAGTCTGGACGGCACGCGCCGCACCTCGTAAACCACACAGCTGCTGCAGGATTAGATACACAGCTCAGCAGACAGTATCACACAGGAGAGGATTAGATACACAGCTCAGCAGACAGTATCACACAGGAGAGGATTAGATACACAGCTCAGCAGACAGTATCACACAGGATAGGATTAGATACACAGCTCAGCAGACAGTATCACACAGGAGAGGATTAGATACACGGCTCAGCAGACAGTATCACACAGGAGAGGATTAGATACACGGCTCAGCAGACAGTATCACACAGGATAGGATTAGATACACAGCTCAGCAGACAGTATCACACAGGACAGGATTAGATACACAGCCCAGCAGACAGTATCACACAGGAGAGGATTAGATACACAGCTCAGCAGACAGTATCACACAGGAGAGGATCAGATACACAGCTCAGCAGACAGTATGACACAGGAGAGGATTAGATACACAGCTCAGCAGACAATATCACACAGGAGAGGATTAGATACACAGCTCAGCAGACAGTATCACACAGGAGAGGATTAGATACACAGCTCAGCAGACAGTATCACACAGGAGAGGATTAGATACATAGCTCAGCAGACAGTATCACACAGGAGAGGATTAGATACACAGCTCAGCAGACAGTATCACACAGGACAGGATTAGATACACAGCTCAGCAGACAGTATCACACAGGATAGGATTACATACACAGCTCAGCAGACAGTATCACACAGGATAGGATTAGATACACAGCTCAGCAGACAGTATCACACAGGACAGGATTAGATACACAGCTCAGCAGACAGGATCACACAGGATAGGATTAGATACACAGCTCAGCAGACAGTATCACACAGGAGAGGATCAGATACACAGCTCAGCAGACAGTATCACACAGGAGACGGTTAGATACACGGCTCAGCAGACAGTATCACACAGGATAGGATTAGATACACAGCTCAGCAGACAGTATCATACAGGATAGTATTAGATACACAGCTCAGCAGACAGTATCACACAGGAGAGGATTAGATACACAGCTCAGCAGACAGTATCACACAGGATAGGATTAGATACACGGCTCAGCAGACAGTATCACACAGGATAGGATTAGATACACAGCTCAGCAGTCAGTATCACACAGGAGAGGATTAGATACACAGCTCAGCAGACAGTATCACACAGGAGAGGATTAGATACACAGCTCAGCAGACAGTATCACACAGGAGAGGATTAGATACACAGCTCAGCAGACAGTATCACACAGGAGAGGATTAGATACACAGCTCAGCAGACAGTATCACACATGATAGGATTAGATACACAGCTCAGCAGATAGTATCACACAGGATAGGATTAGATACACAGCTCAGCAGACAGTATCACACAGGAGAGGATTAGATACACAGCTCAGCAGACAGTATCACACAGGATAGGATTAGATACACAGCTCAGCAGACAGTATCACACAGGAGAGGATTAGATACACAGCTCAGCAGACAGTATCACACAGGAGAGGATTAGATACATAGCTCAGCAGACAGTATCACACAGGAGAGGATTAGATACACAGCTCAGCAGACAGTATCACACAGGACAGGATTAGATACACAGCTCAGCAGATAGTATCACACAGGACAGGATTAGATACACAGCTCAGCAGACAGGATCACACAGGATAGGATTAGATACACAGCTCAGCAGACAGTATCACACAGGAGAGGATCAGATACACAGCTCAGCAGACAGTATCACACAGGAGAGGGTTAGATACACGGCTCAGCAGACAGTATCACACAGGATAGGATTAGATACACAGCTCAGCAGACAGTATCACACAGGAGATGATTAGATACACAGCTCAGCTGACAGGATCACACAGGATAGGATTAGATACACAGCTCAGCAGACAGTATCACATGGGAAAGGATTAGATACACAGCTCAGCAGTCAGTATCACACAGGAGATGATTAGATACACAGCTCAGCAGACAGTATCACATAGGAGAGGATTAGATACACAGCTCAGCAGACAGTATCACACAGGATAGGATTAGATACACAGCTCAGCAGACAGTATCACACAGGATAGGATTAGATACACGGCTCAGCAGACAGTATCACATAGGATAGGATTAGATACACAGCTCAGCAGTCAGTATCACACAGGAGAGGATTAGATACACAGCTCAGCAGACAGTATCACACAGGAGAGGATTAGATACACAGCTCAGCAGACAGTATCACACAGGAGAGGATTAGATACGCAGCTCAGCAGACAGTATCACATGGGAAAGGATTAGATACACAGCTCAGCAGACAGTATCACACAGGAGATGATTAGATACACAGCTCAGCAGACAGTATCACATAGGAGAGGATTAGATACACAGCTCAGCAGACAGTATCACACAGGATAGGATTAGATACACAGCTCAGCAGACAGTATCACACAGGATAGGATTAGATACACAGCTCAGCAGACAGTATCACACAGGAGAGGATTAGATACATAGCTCAGCAGACAGTATCACACAGGAGAGGATTAGATACACAGCTCTGCAGACAGTATCACACAGGATAGGATACACGCAGTAATTCGTCTCCCACCAGAACAGTGTGTATCATCGTTGGGTACCATATGACGGGCAGTGTACTGGGGGTGGCAGTGCCCGTTGATAGATGCATTCCTGTCACCTCAGAGCTTCGTGACAATGTGCCAGTCTATGACCCCGCAGTGTAGACGTGTCGCTGACAGCTCCTGTCCTGCTCATACTGAGGATGTCAACAAGAAATGTCCTAACAGGGACAGTGAGGGGCATGGAAAAGTCTGGACGCCATATTGGTTGTCACTCGACTTTCCCAGTATCTGTGAGGACTTGGCGGTGGTGTACTGTGATGATTTTGTTGTGGTGTACGGTGAAGACTTGGCGGCGGTGTACGATGAGGACTTAGTGGTAGTGTACGGTGAGGACTTGGTGGTGTATGGTGAGGACTTGGTGGTGTATGGTGAGGACTTGGCGGCGGTGTACGGTGAGGACTTAGTGGTAGTGTACGGTGAGGACTTGGTGGTGTATGGTGAGGACTTGGTGGTGTATGGTGAGGACTTGGTGGTGTATGGTGAGGACTTGGTGGTGTACGGTGAGGACTTAGTGGTAGTGTACGGTGAGGACTTGGTGGTGTATGGTGAGGACTTGGCGGCGGTGTACGGTGAGGACTTAGTGGTGGTGTATGGTGAGGACTCGGTGGTGTACGGTGAGGACTCGGTGGTGTATGGTGAGGACTCGGTGGTGTATGGTGAGGACTTGGTGGCGGTGTATGGTGAGGACTTAGCGGTGGTGTATGGTGAGGACTCGGTGGTGTACGGTGAGGACTCGGTGGTGTACGGTGAGGACTTGGCGGCGGTGTATGGTGAGGACTTAGCGGTGGTGTATGGTGAGGACTCGGTGGTGTACGGTGAGGACTCGGTGGTGTATGGTGAGGACTTGGCGGCGGTGTACGGTGAGGACTTGGCGGCGGTGTATGGTGAGGACTTGGCGGCGGTGTACGGTGAGTACTTGGCAGTGGTGTACAGTGATGCTTTGGCGGTGGTGTACGGTGAGGACTTAACGGTGGTGTACGGTGAAGACTTGGCAGTGGTGTACGGTGATGCTTTGGCGGTGGTGTACGGTGAGGACTTAACGGTGGTGTATGGTGAAGACTTGGCGGTGGTGTACGGTGATGCTTTGGCGGTGGTGTACGGTGAGGACTTGGCGGCGGTGTACGATGAGGACTTAGTGGTAGTGTACGGTGAGGACTTGGTGGTGTATGGTGAGGACTTGGTGGTGTATGGTGAGGACTTGGCGGCGGTGTACGGTGAGGACTTAGTGGTGGTGTATGGTGAGGACTCGGTGGTGTACGGTGAGGACTCGGTGGTGTATGGTGAGGACTTGGTGGCGGTGTATGGTGAGGACTTAGCGGTGGTGTATGGTGAGGACTCGGTGGTGTACGGTGAGGACTCGGTGGTGTACGGTGAGGACTTGGCGGCGGTGTATGGTGAGGACTTAGCGGTGGTGTATGGTGAGGACTCGGTGGTGTACGGTGAGGACTCGGTGGTGTATGGTGAGGACTTGGCGGCGGTGTACGGTGAGGACTTGGCGGCGGTGTATGGTGAGGACTTGGCGGCGGTGTACGGTGAGTACTTGGCAGTGGTGTACAGTGATGCTTTGGCGGTGGTGTACGGTGAGGACTTAACGGTGGTGTACGGTGAAGACTTGGCAGTGGTGTACGGTGATGCTTTGGCGGTGGTGTACGGTGAGGACTTAACGGTGGTGTATGGTGAAGACTTGGCGGTGGTGTACGGTGATGCTTTGGCGGTGGTGTACGGTGAGGACTTAACGGTGGTGTACGGTGAAGACTTGGCGTGGTGTACGGTGATGCTTTAGCGGTGGTGTACAGTGAGGACTTGGTGGCGGTGTACGGTGAGGACTCGGTAGTGTACGGTAAGGACTCGTCGGTGTACGGTGAGGACTCGGTGGTGTATGGTGAGGACTTGGCAGTGTACGGTGAGGACTTGGTGGTGTATGGTGAGGACTTGGCAGTGTACGGTGAGGACTTAGCGGTGGTGTATGGTGAGGACTCGGTGGTGTATGGTGAGGACTTGGCGGCGGTGTACGGGGAGGACTTGGCGGTGTACAGTGAGGACTTAGTGGTTGTGTACGGTGAGGACTTGGTGGCGGTGTATGGTGAGGACTTAGCGGTGGTGTATGGTGAGGACTTAGTGGTGATGTACGGTGAGGACTTAGCGGTGGTGTACAGTGAGGACTTAGTGGTGGTGTACGGTGAGGACTTGGCGGCAGTGTACGGTGAGGACTTAGCAGTGGTGTATGGTGAGGACTTGGCGGTGTACGGTGAGGACTCAGTGGTGAGGACTTGGTGGCGGTGTACGGTGAGGACTTAACGGTTGTGTACGGTGAGGACTTGGTGGCGGTGTACGGTGAGGACTTAGCGGTGGTGTATGGTGAGGACTTGGCGGTGGTGTACGGTGAGGACTTGGCGGTGGTGTATGGTGAGGATTTAGCGGTTGTGTACGGTGAGGACTTGGTGGCGGTGTATGGTGAGGACTTAGCGGTGGTGTATGGTGAGGACTTGGCGGTGGTGTACGGTGAGGACTTGGCGGTGGTGTATGGTGAGGATTTAGCGGTTGTGTACGGTGAGGACTTGGTGGCGGTGTATGGTGAGGACTTAGCGGTGGTGTATGGTGAGCACTTGGCGGTGGTGTACGGTGAGGACTTAGCGGTGGTGTATGGTGAGCACTTGGCGGTGGTGTACGGTGAGGATTTGGCGGTGGTGTATGGTGAGGACTTAGCGGTGGTGTACGGTGAGGACTTAGCGGTGGTGTATGGTAAGGACTTGGTGGTGGTGTATGGTGAGGACTTGGCGGTGGTGTACGGTGAGGACTTGGCGGCGGTGTATGGTGAGGTCTTGGCGGTGGTGTACGGTGAGAATTTGGTGGCAGTGTACGGTGACCGGAGCGGCTTGTGGATGATGTCATCCATCGTCTGCTGTTTACATGTCTCCAAATCCCCATATTTGATGGATCCGGAGACCCTGATGCCGCAGTCATAGTTTGTGATTAGAGGAATTAGCGCCCCGTATAATGAAGCCGTCTGTCTGTTTATAGAAGCGTTGGCTCGAGGGCCGCGGCCTCATCAGCCGCCATCGCTATCAACACAGGAACTTATCAACTTACAGGACTGTTATTCCTTAAAAAGGACAAGCCCTGGAGTGAGGGCGACAAGATGGCGGCTCCCCCCCTCCTTTCTCCTTAGAGCTTCCCTAAAGGCCTGTTCATCCTGAGCTGCCTGGTTCATGAACAGAATTCCAGAATCTCAAGGGATGTGGGAAATGGCTGATTGTCTTCTGAATGCTTTAAAATGATGACTAGACGTCTCCAAGACAGTGAATGAATGGGATAAATAGGTTCAAGATTTAAGTCCGAATATGTAAAAATATATACAAAAAATGTTTAAAACATCTATCATGATCGGAAGAATAAAAGAAACAAGATGATGGCTTGATACTATCAAGATAACGGTGGAGAAGATCTTGGGGAGCTAACAAGGCTTGAAAAAGACCATAGTGCACCTATCTAGGCTCAAAGAAGACCCTGATACACTTATCTAGGGTCAGAAAAAAAGACCCTGGTGAACATATCTAGGCTTGAAGAAGACCCTGGTGAACCTATTAAGGATTGTAGAAGACCCTGGTGGACCTATCTAGGCTTGCAGAATACCCAGGTAGATCTATCTATGCTCAGAGAAGACCCTGGTGGACCTATCTAGACTTGCAGAATACCCTGGTAGATCTATCTATGGTCAGAGAAGATACTGGTGGATCTATCTAGGTTCAAAGAAGACCCTGATGGACCTATTAAGGCTTGGAAAAGGCCCTGGTGGACATATCTGGGCTCGGAGAAGACCCTGGTGGACATATCTAGGCTCAAAGAAGACCCTGGTGGACCTATCTAGTCTTAGAAAAGACATTGGTGAACCTATCTAGGCTTGGAGAGAACTGGTGTACCTAGGCTTTTAGAAGACCCTGGTGGCCCTATCTATGCTTGGAGAAGACCTTGGTGGACCTATCTAGGATTTGAGAAGACCCTAGTGGACCTATCTGGGCTTGGAGAAGACCCTGGTGGACCTATCTAGGCTTGGAGAAGACCTTGGTGGACTATCTAGTCTTAGAGAATACCCTGGTGAACCTACCTAGGGTTGGAGAAGACTCTGGTGGACTCATCTAGGCTTGGAGAAGACCAGGGTGGACCTATCTAGGCTTGGGGAAGACCCTGGAGGGCCTATCTAGGACTGGGGAAGACCATGGTGGACCTATCTAGGCTTGGAAGAGACCCTGGCAAACCCAAATAGGCTTGCAGAAAAATTGGAGAAGGCCCTGGAGGACCTATCTTGGCTGCACAAGATCGATCTTCCTACTGAGTGTCCACCCATTAAGACGCTATGGCTCGAGATCGAAATGAAGGCCGTTAAAAAATAATCCATAAGGATCAAGTGAGATGTTTCTTAGGCCAAAATCTTGGCGTTCTTCATGTGGCCTTTGTACACCTATTAGTGACATGGCCAGTTTAAGAGTTAACCCCAATCTTGTTACCTCGATGGACCAAAATGTTACCACGATTATAGGTTTTTGTACTTTTTCAATCAACTCTCAGAAATGTCCTTAAAGTCAATGAGGAAACCTTCTTCAGATGTATCTAGATCATCCTAAAGGACATGTAAAACTAGTATTTCCATACGTTCTCCAGACATAAGCGACGATCGAGAAGACCAATGCTACGTATGTTAGCAAAAAATATTTGGATAGCTGTTGTAGGTCCATTAGGAAGGCTCAAACCACCTTTCCCTTCCGAAAAAAGTTGGGTAGAGGGGCAAACAGATCAGATAACAAGGCTTTGTCCAAGACCATATTCAAGAAGACATCCCTCAAACTTGTTCGTAGGACAACTCATACTTAACCAAGTCAACTATCCAACTAAGACCAAGAACAAGGCTATGTTTCTTGAAGTTGGAACCCGGTAGCATTGCTCAGGTCATTGACCTCAAGGCCATGGCTAAAACATGTCTAGACATCTTTGGTTAAAATTATGAACACGGTTTTCAGAAGAAGGAAAATTTCTGCTAGAAATGCCCAAAAGTCAAAAGATTGACTGCCCTCCGAATGGTCTTCATCTTAACAAGTAGATAGGGTTTGACAACCCATAGACACAAGCAACCGAAGATCTGGAGAAGATGTTTGAGATTGGTCTTCATCCATCCATTTTAATAGAAAGTCCATTTTTCCTTCCCCACCGTCTATGGGTTAGGATCCTACCAGGGCATTTTGACCTTCCCGGAAGTGTTGTGCTTCACTTTCTGAAGTTGTCCTCTTAACCAAGTCCACCGTCTTCTATGGTGGGGGAGTAGGCTGAGTCCAAGGACTTGGCTACCTTTTTCAAATAGTCAAATTTAGAAAGATGTCCACTATACCATATGTAGGCACGCTACTCTGGATCCATGCCTCAGACAAATGCCCATCAACAGGGCAGTTAAAGTATTTTAAGCTACAAAAAGTTCCAAAGAGGCCACGGCATTGCTCCAAATGTTCGTCTTTTAAGAACATCAAGTGGACATGTTTCGACACGGTTATGACTAAGACACTGAGCCGTATTGAAACACGTCAACGTGTCCTATGTTGATGTTCTTAAAGGACGAACATTTGGAATAATTTTGTGTCCTCTTCAGAACTTTTTCTTGTTTGGAACACTTTAATTGCCTAGCCGATGGGCATCTGTCTGAGGTAGGGATCCAGAGTGGCATGTCTACATTTAGGATGGTGAGCGTCTTCTCAATATCCCTCATAATTATTAGCAGGACAACTCTTACCGGGTCAAGATTCTTAACCTGGTTATAGATTATCACTGTCTTTTGGCTTTGGAACCTACCAAGGGACCTTGACCTTCCCGGAAGTGATGTGCTTTACTCCCTGAAGTTTTCCTCTTAACCAAATCCACAGTTTTCTATTTTGAGGGAGTAGGCTGTGTACCTTTTTCGAGACCAAGAACAAGAGGACATGTTCGGTAGAGGACCTCAAGGTTATGGTGACTACATCAATATATGTTTTATTGTCACTTTCGGTTGTACATATGGTGAGTATGGTGAACGTCTTTTCGATATCCCTCAAAATTGTTGGCAGGACAACTCTTACAAGGTCAAGATTGTTAACCTGGTTATAGATTATCACAGTCTACGGGTTTGGAACCTACCAAGGAACCTTGACCTTGCTGGGAGTGACATGCTTTACTCTCTGAAGTTTTCCTCTTAACCAAATCCACAGTCTTCAATTTTGAAGGAGTAAGCTGAGTACCTTTTTCAAGACCAGAATCAAGAGTATATGGCTACTATGTCAACAGACATTTTATTGTCACTTTCAGTTGTACGTATGGACAAGGCTTCCAAAAGAAGCTCAATTTCTACAAGGAAAACCCCAAAAGTCTTGAGAATAGTCTCAAAGATGGTTGACCTCATTGGTTGGAGATTTTTGGATGAGATAATTGTCCCATGCAACTTCTGAAACCGTGAGTATAGGTTTAAGCTTGGTCTTGACTTTTTTTCATATGTTCCTTCTTTCTCTATTTTTTCAAGAGATTCCATCAAGAATTAGAAGAAGTCCATAAGTATTGAGCATCATCTCAAGCCTAGACCTGGAAGAAAACATGACTCTTCTCTGGAAGAAACTGATTTGACCATGTCCCAAATTTCCGAGCACATCAAGGTCATTTCTATGAACCGGATTCAGTTGGGAAGATCCTTCTGGATTGGAGACAAGAAGAATAAAAGCCTAAAGCCTCACACTACAATGAGGCACAAGATGTTCTTCACCAACCATTCATCAAAGTCTTGAACAAAAACACTTGTTGAGTGATTGAAGGAGGCGTCTCCTAAACTTCTCTTTCATCCACCTGATCATGAATTTATGTGTTTACTGTATAGAAGAACTTGTGAACGTAAACTCCACCGACCGCAGGGACAAAGGCCCAGGATCCACCCATCTCCAGAATCTACACATCCAAATATTATTTCTCCATTAATTTATGGGAAAAAGAGCGGCAATAAATAAAATTCAATCTCATGTGAATTGTTAAGATTCCGTCCGGATTTGAGTCTAAATATTGACTCCTTCTACAACTTTGAAGCAGCTAAATTTTTCCGGAAAATGAATGTGATCTAGACAAAAGAGAGTAGAAAATAACTACTATGATACTGCCCCTATATACAAGAATATAACTACTATAATACTGCCCCTATATACAAGAATATAACTACTATAATACTGCCCCTATATACAAGAATATAACTACTATAATACTGCTCCTATATACAAGAATATAACTACTATAATACTGCCCCTATATACAAGAATATAACTACTATAATACTGCCCCTATATACAAGAATATAACTACTATAATACTGCTCCTATATACAAGAATATAACTACTATAATACTGCTCCTATGTACAAGAATATAACTACTATAATACTGTCCCTATATACAAGAATATAACTACTATAATACTGCCCTTATATACAAGAATATAACTACTATAATACTGCTCCTATATACAAGAATATAACTACTATAATACTGCCCCTATGTACAAGAATATAACTACTATAATACTGCCCCTATGTACAAGAATATAACTACTATAATACTGTCCCTATATACAAGAATATAACTACTATAATACTGCCCCTATATACAAGAATATAACTACTATAATACTGCTCCTATATACAAGAATATAACTACTATAATACTGCTCCTATATACAAGAATATAACTACTATAATACTGCCCCTATATACAAGAATATAACTACTATAATACTGCTCCTATATACAAGAATATAACTACTATATATACTGCCTCTATGTACAAGAATATAACTACTATAATACTGCCCCTATATACAAGAATATAACTACTATAATACTTCTCCTATATACAAGAATATAACTACTATAATACTGCCCCTATGTACAAGAATATAACTACTATAATACTGCTCCTATATACAAGAATATAACTACTATGATACTGCTCATATATACAAGAATATAACTACTATAATACTGCCTCTATATACAAGAATATAACTACTATAATACTGCTCCTATATACAAGAATATAACTACTATAATACTGCTCCTATATACAAGAATATAACTACTATAATACTGCTCCTATATACAAAAATATAACTACTATAATACTGCCCCTATATACAAGAATATAACTACTATAATACTGCCCCTATATACAAGAATATAACTACTATAATACTGCTCCTATATACAAGAATATAACAACTATAATACTGCCCCTATATACAAGAATATAACAACTATAATACTGCTCCTATATACAAGAATATAACTGCTATAATACTGCCCCTATATACAAGAATATAACTACTATAATACTGCTCCTATATACAAGAATATAACTACTATAATACTGCTCCTATATATACAAGAATATAACTACTATAATACTGCCCCTATATACAAGAATATAACTACTATAATACTGTCCCTATATACAAGAATATAACTACTATAATACTGCTCCTATGTACAAGAATATATCTACTATAATACTGCCCCTATATACAAGAATATAACTACTATAATACTGCCCCTATATACAAGAATATAACTACTATAATACTGCTCCTATGTACAAGAATATAACTACTATAATACTGCCCCTATATACAAGAATATAACTACTATAATACTGCCCCTATATACAAGAATATAACTACTATAATACTGCCCCTATATACAAGAATATAACTACTATAATACTGCTCCTATATACAAGAATATAACTACTATAAAACTGCTCCTATATACAAGAATATAACTACTATAATACTGCCCCTATATACGAGAATATAACTACTATAATACTGCTCCTATATACAAGAATATAACTACTATAATACTGTCCCTATATACAAGAATATAACTACTATAATACTGCTCCTATATACAAGAATATAACTACTATAATACTGCTCCTATATACAAGAATATAACTACTATAAAACTGCTCCTATATACAAGAATATAACTACTATAATACTGCCCCTATGTACAAGAATATAACTACTATAATACTGCCCCTATATACAAGAATATAACTACTATAATACTGCTCCTATATACAAGAATATAAGTACTATAATACTGCTCCTATATACAAGAATATAACTACTATAATACTGCTCCTATGTACAAGAATATAACTACTATAATACTGCCCCTATATACAAGAATATAACTACTATAATACTGCCCCTATGTACAAGAATATAACTACTATAATACTGCCCCTATATACAAGAATATAACTACTATAATACTGCTCCTATATACAAGAATATAACTACTATAATACTGCTCCCTATATACAAGAATATAACTACTATAATACTGCCTCTATATACAAGAATATAACTACTATAATACTGCTCCTATATACAAGAATATAACTACTATAATACTGCTCCTATGTACAAGAATATAACTACTATAATACTGCTCCTATATACAAGAATATAACTACTATAATACTGCTCCCTATATACAAGAATATAACTACTATAATACTGCTCCTATATACAAGAATATAACTACTATAATACTGCCCCTATATACAAGAATATAACTACTATAATACTGCCCCTATATACAAGAATATAACTACTATAATACTGCCCCTATATACAAGAATATAACTACTATAATACTGCCCCTATATACAAGAATATAACTACTACAATACTGTTCCTATATACAAGAATATAACTACTATAATACTGCCCCTATATACAAGAATATAACTACTATAATACTGCCCCTATATACAAGAATATAACTACTATAATACTGCCCCTATATACAAGAATATAACTACTATAATACTGCCCCTATATACAAGAATATAACTACTATAATACTGCCCCTATATACAAGAATATAACTACTATAATACTGCCCCTATATACAAGAATATAACTACTATAATACTGTTCCTATATACAAGAATATAACTACTATAATACTGCCCCTATATACAAGAATATAACTACTATAATACTGTTCCTATATACAAGAATATAACTACTATAATACTGCCCCTATATACAAGAATATAACTACTATAATACTGCCCCTATGTGATGATGTGACATCAGTGTATGGAGATGATGTCCAGGTTTTGGCAGGAGATGATGGGAGTGATGGGTCGGTTGCGGATAGTGCCGCGGTCTGTGGTGTTTCGGGTCGGGGGAGGGGAGATATTTTGGACTCTTATCTGTGAACATGTTTCTTGTGTCTTGGTCTCCAGATGACGGTATAGAGGACATGTTGCGCGGCACGCTCCATGCAGGGTGGTCTGTGACCCCGGAGTGCGCGCTTTTTTGGCAAACCCTTCGATTTTGCAAATTTTAATAATCATAAATCCGTATGAAGGCCGTCAGGAGGATAAATATTTGCATTGCTCCCACTCATTTATCAGTCTTTTATTCTCTTCCAGCGTCTGAGCTGCTGTTTGTTAACAGACCCCCCTCCCCGGCGGCCGCGGTACACAACCGTATACTGGTCCGACCGGAGGAAAGTCAGAATGGAGGGTCCGAAAGATACCTCCCATGTGGCAATATATTGGCCCCCCATGATCCTCCAGGTCCTCAAACCAATCTACTCCAATCCTCCATCATTAATCTGAAGGGTTTACAGTCCACAGAATGATTTTGGCCAAATTCACTCAAACAATACCGCCATACAGAGCTCAAATAATTCCGCCATACAGAGTTCAAAAAATACTGCCATACTGACCTCAAATAATACTGCCATACTGAGCTCAAATAATACCACCATACTGAGCTCAAATAATTCCGCCATACAGAGCTCAAATAATTCCGCCATACAGAGTTCAAAAAAATACTGCCATACTGACCTCAAATAATACTGCCATACTGAGCTCAAATAATACCACCATACTGAGCTCAAATAATTCCGCCATACTGAGCTCAAATAATTCCGCCATACAGAGCTCAAATAATTCCGCCATACAGAGTTCAAATAATACCGCCATACTGAGCTCAAATAATACCACCATACTGAGCTCAAATAATACCACCATACTGAGCTCAAATAATTCCGCCATACAGAGCTCAAATAATTCCGCCATACAGAGTTCAAATATACCGCCATACAGAGCTCAAATAATTCCGCCATACAGAGTTTAAATAATACCGCCATACAGAGCTCAAATAATACCGCCATACAGAGCTCAAATAACACCGCCATACAGAGCTCAAATAATACCACCATTCACAGTACAAATAATACCAACATAATGAGCTCAAAATAATACTGCTATACAGATCTCAAATAATACTGCCATACAGAGTTCAAATAATACCACCATACTAAGCTCAAACAATACCGCCATACAGAGCTCAAATAAACTGCCATACAGAGCTCAAATAATACCGCCATACAGAGCTCAAATAATACCGCCATACAGAGCTCAAATAACACCGCCATACAGAGCTCAAATAATTCCGCCATACAGAGTTCAAAAAATACTGCCATACTGACCTCAAATAATACCGCCATACAGAGCTCAAATAATACCGCCATACAGAGCTCAAATAATACCACCATACTGAGCTCAAATAATTCCGCCATACAGAGTTCAAATAACACCGCCATACAAAGCTCAAATAATACCGCCATACAGAGCTCAAATAATTCCGCCATACAGAGTTCAAAAAATACTGCCATACTGACCTCAAATAATACTGCCATACTGAGCTCAAATAATACCACCATACTGAGCTCAAATAATTCCGCCATACTGAGCTCAAATAATTCCGCCATACAGAGCTCAAATAATTCCGCCATACAGAGTTCAAATAATACCGCCATACTGAGCTCAAATAATTCCGCCATACAGAG
Source organism: Allobates femoralis (assembly GCA_033576535.1). Classification (NCBI taxonomy): domain Eukaryota; kingdom Metazoa; phylum Chordata; class Amphibia; order Anura; family Aromobatidae; genus Allobates; species Allobates femoralis. The sequence goes on from JARQOC010000006.1 coordinate 505,095,583, forward strand.
TTCAAATATACCGCCATACAGAGCTCAAATAATTCCGCCATACAGAGTTTAAATAATACCGCCATACAGAGCTCAAATAATACCGCCATACAGAGCTCAAATAACACCGCCATACAGAGCTCAAATAATACCGCCATACAGAGCTCAAATAATACCACCATTCACAGTACAAATAATACCAACATACTGAGCTCAAATAATACTGCTATACAGATCTCAAATAATACTGCCATACAGAGTTCAAATAATACCACCATACTAAGCTCAAACAAATACCGCCATACAGAGCTCAAATAAACTGCCATACAGAGCTCAAATAATACCGCCATACAGAGCTCAAATAATACCGCCATACAGAGCTCAAATAACACCGCCATACAGAGCTCAAATAATACCGCCATACAGAGCTCAAATAATACCGCCATACAGAGCTCAAATAATACCGCCATACAGAGCTCAAATAATACCGCCATACAGAGCTCAAATAATACCGCCATACAGAGCTCAAATAATACCTACAGCTCAAATACCGCCATACAGAGCTCAAATAAACCGCCATACAGAGCTCAAATAATACCGCCATACAGAGCTCAAATAATACGCCATACAGAGCTCAAATAATATCACGCATACAGAGCTCAAATAATACGCCATACAGAGCTCAAATCATATTACCGCCATACAGAGCTCAATATATCAATCACCGCCATACAGTGCTTATATAACTACCGCCATACAGTGCTTATATTACACTGCCATACAGTGCTTATATTACACTGCCATACAGTGCTTATATTACACCGCCATACAGTGCTTATATTACACTGCCATACAGTGCTTATATTACACCGCCATACAGTGCTTATATTACACGCCATACAGTGCTTATATCTACACTATCGCCATACAGTGCTTTATTAATTACCAACACCGCCATACAGTGCTTATATTACACGCCATACAGTGCTTATATTACACTGCCATACAGTGCTTATATTACACGCCATACAGTGCTTATATTACACTGCCATACAGTGCTTATATTACACTGCCATACAGTGCTTATATTACACTGCCATACAGTGCTTATATTACACTGCCATACAGTGCTTATATTACACTGCCATACAGTGCTTATATTACACTGCCATACAGTTGCTTATTATTATACTGCCATACAGTGCTTATATTAACTATACTGCATATTACAGTGCCATTATTATTTAACAACCGCCTATACTAGTGCTTATATTTACACCCGCCATACAGAGCTTATGTTTACACTGCCATACAGTGCTTATGTTACACTGCCAATACAGTGTTTTACTGCAACAGTGCTTATATTATCACTGCCATACAGTGCTTATATTACACTGCCATACAGTGATTATATTATACAACTGCCATCATACAGTGCTTATATTACACTGCCATACAGTGCTTATATTACACTGCCATACAGTGCTTATATTACACTGCCATACAGTGCTTATGTTACACTGCCATACAGTGCTTATATACATCAACACTGTCCTATATCTAGTGCTTATATTACACTGCCATACAGTGCTTATATTACACTGCCATACAGTGATTATATTATACTGCCATACAGTGCTTATATTACACTGCCATACAGTGCTTATTTACACTGCCATACAGTGCTTATATTACACTGCCATACAGTGCTTATATTACACTACTGCACATAACAGTGCTTATATTACACTGCCATACAGTGCTTTATATAACACTGCCATACAGTGTATATATTCACTCCATACAGTGCTTATATTACACTGCCATACAGTGCTTATATTACACTGCCATACAGGCTTATATTACACTGCCATACAGTGCTTATATTATAACTGCCATACAGTGCTTATATTACACTGCCATACGTGCTTATATTACACTGCCATACAGTGATTATATTATCACTGACCATACAGTGCTTATATTACACTGCCATACAGTGCTTATATTACACTGCCATACAGTGCTTATATTACACTGCCATACAGTGCTTATGTTACACTGCCATACAGTGCTTATGTTACACTGCCATACAGTGCTTATGTTACACTGCCATACAGTGCTTATATTACACTGCCATACAGTGCTTATATTACACTGCCATACAGTGCTTATATTACACTGCCATACAGTGCTTATGCATTTAACTACCCATACAGTGCTTATATAACACCGCCATACAGTGCTTATATTACACTGCCATACAGTGATTATATTACACTGCCATACAGTGCTTATATTACACGCCATACAGTGCTTATATTACACTACTATACAGTGCTTATATAACACCACCATACAGTGCTTATATTACACTGCCATACAGTGCTTATATTACACTGCCATACAGTGCTTATATTACACCGCCATACAGTGCTTATATTACACCGCCATACAGTGCTTATGTTACACTGCCATACAGTGCTTATATTACACTGCCATACAGTGCTTATATTACACTGCCATACAGTGCTTATATTACACTGCCATACAGTGCTTATATTACACTGCCATACAGTGCTTATATTACACTGCCATACAGTGCTTATATTACACTGCCATACTGTGCTTATATTACACTGCCATACAGTGCTTATATTACACTGCCATACAGTGCTTATATTACACTGCCATACAGTGCTTATGTTACACTGCCATACAGTGCTTATATTACACTGCCATACAGTGCTTATATTACACTGCCATACAGTGCTTATATTACACTGCCATACAGTGCTTATATTACACTGCCATACAGTGCTTATGTTACACTGCCATACAGTGCTTATGTTACACTGTCATACAGTGCACTGCCATACAGTGCTTATATTACACTGCCATACAGTGCTTATGTTACACTGCCACACAGTGCTTATTTTACACTGCCATACAGTGCTTATATTACACTACCATACAGTGCTTATATTACACTGCCATACAGTGATTATATTAAACTGCCATACAGTGATTATATTACACTGCCATACAGTGCTTATATTACACTGCCATACAGTGCTTATATTACACTGCCATACAGTGCTTATATTACACTGCCATACAGTGCTTATATTACACTGCCATACAGTGCTTATATTACACTACCATACAGTGCTTATATTACACTACCATACAGTGCTTATATTATACTGCCATACAGTGCTTATATTATACTGCCATACAGTGCTTATATAACACTGCCATACAGAGCTTATATTACACTGCCATACAGTGCTTATATTACACTGCCATACAGTGCTTATATTACACTGCCATACTGTGCTTATATTACACTGCCATACAGTGCTTATATTACACTGCCATACAGTGCTTATATTACACTACCATACAGTGCTTATATTACACTACCATACAGTGCTTATATTATACTGCCATACAGTGATTATATTAAACTGCCATACAGTGATTATATTACACTGCCATACAGTGCTTATATTACACTGCCATACAGTGCTTATATTACACTGCCATACAGTGCTTATATTACACTGCCATACAGTGCTTATATTACACTGCCATACAGTGCTTATATTACACTACCATACAGTGCTTATATTACACTACCATACAGTGCTTATATTATACTGCCATACAGTGCTTATATTATACTGCCATACAGTGCTTATATAACACTGCCATACAGAGCTTATATTACACTGCCATACAGTGCTTATATTACACTGCCATACAGTGCTTATATTACACTGCCATACAGTGCTTAAATAATATCACCATATCCTGCTCAAGCAGTTACAATAAATCATGGTAAAATACTATCAATAGAAATTGAATAAACAATACCACCATTTATTAATACCACCATATAGTGCTTATATAATATTACCTTAAGGTGCTTAAATCATACCTCCATACCATGCTTAAGTAGTTACAATAAGTAGTGGTGAAATAATGCCAATAGAAATTGAATAAATAACACTGACATATAATAACACCACTATTCAGTGTTTATGTAATACCGTCATACCATGCTTAAGTACTTTCAAGAAATAGTGCTAAAATGATAGAGAGAAATCATTCCCCTGATTATTCTATTTTTCGCGCTTTTTAAATCGGCCTTACGGTTCCAGACATATGGACGTTTTACTTTGGTCTTTAGCAAGAGGGTGTGGCTCACATGCTAATTATGCAAAGTAACCTACAGCCACACCCCAGAGGATCCAGTAGGCCACACCTCTTTGTAACGATGATAAAAATGTGCGCTTTATAAAAAGTCTCATATCTCCGGATCCGTATGGCGGATTTAAGAAAAACAAAAACTGAATTACTCAGTGGATCAGCACGAATACAATAAGCTCAAAGCTGGCCACTTTGGACACAGTAACAAGTCCCCCTTAAAGGGTACAATTAAAGGGCCAATACTGTCTAATCTCTTACTTTGGAAGGCCATATTGCTGTTGATGTCCCAAACAATTTTAATAACCTAGAATGAATCAAGGACACGATTTCTGCTGGACATTTTGGGAATTAAAGGGGCAGTGCACTTTAACTCTTCAACCATGGCATCCTATGTAAACCACATGCTAACAGCTTTCCAGTTCATGAAATGTCCATGTCACCATGTCTTCTCCTGCCAGCAGTCAGGCTTTTACGACCCGCCGGTGGAGCTGCTATATAAATAGGAGACGTTAGCGGGATTATCTCACTGATTATAATTTCACGGTTTATTACGGGGGAGCGTTTGTAGTCTACGAAACCCAAATCACTATTTACATTTTAACGTTTGTGTTGATCCAAAGTCCTGGACGGGTTCTGGCACGCGAAAGGCAATATCTGCTAATCGGAGGTAACCCTTTACTGGCCACAGGAGATCTGGAAACATCCAAAGACCAGACAAGACCAGAACCCAAAATTAACAAAACCAAAATAATCCAGATCCCAGACCAGAACTCCAAATTATTCCAAATTCCAGACCAGAACCCCAAATTAATCCATATCCCAGACTAGTGATGGGCGAACCCAAACTGTAAAGTTCGGGGTCTGTACCGAACACCTAGTGTTGGGGCACAGATCCTGAACACAGACTTTCCTGGGAAGTCCGTGTTACAGTTTGGGTTTGGGTTCGGGGAAGGGGAGCAGTAAAAACACAGGGGAAGGGGAACACCGGGACACAGGGTTGTCTTGTGTTTTATTTCTAAACTAGATGATGGCCCGATTCTAACGCATCGGGTATTCTAGAATATGTGGGTGTGCGGCGGTGCAGGTGTACGGCTATGCGGGTGTATGGCGGTGCAGGTGTGCAGCGGTGGCCCCCTCAGTTCTCACCCACTCCAGGCTTCTGTACAGCCGCCTCTCACCCCAGCTTGTCTTCTTCTTCTTCCTCCAGCATAGACGTCAACAATTCCAAGGCCTCAGGGGCGGAGTTAACGGGGGGTGTCATAGTAGGCGTGTCCAAGCGCACAGCCCTGATGTGGTGGGCGTGCCCTTTTTCACGGCCATTACAACACCCCTCTGGTAGCTCCATTCCCACCCCCTGCGGCCTTTGAATTTCTGGAGTTTATGCCACGAAAAGAAGAAGAAGAATGGTGGAGTGAGCGGCGGGCAGATGGAGCATGGAGCGGCGGCTGGGAGGGAGCGTGGAGCGGGTGAGCAGCGGGCAGGAGACCGAGTGGAGGGGCCGGGAGACTGGGCGGACTGTGCCTGTTTCGCTGTAACGGAAATCCTATGTCGCTGATTGGTCGCGCCCAGCCAGCCGCGAACAATCAGCGACGCAGGTTTTGCGTTAAAGACAATGTGACGTGAGTGCAAGGTGAGTGTAGGGCTAAGTGTGAGGTGAGTGCAAGGTGAGTGTGACGTGAGTGCAGGACAGAGTGTGACGTGAGTGCAGGGCAGAGTTGCATGGCTCACGTCCCCTATGCAGGGCACACATGCATTATGCATGGCACACGTCCCCTATGCATGGCACACGTCCCCTATGCATGGCACACATCCCCTATGCGTGGCACATGTCCCCTATGCATGGCACACGTCCCCTATGCATGGCACACGTCCCCTATGCATGGCACAGGTCCCCATTGCGTGGCACACGTCCATTATGCATGGCACATGTCCCCTATGCATGGCACACGTCCCCTATGCATGGCACACATCCCCTATGCATGGCACACATCCCCTATGCGTGGCACACGTCCATTATGCATGGCACATGTCCCCTATGCATGGCACATGTCCCCTATGCATGGCACACGTCCCCTATGCATGGCACAGGTCCCCATTGCGTGGCACACGTCCATTATGCATGGCACATGTCCCCTATGCATGGCACACATCCCCTATGCATAGCACACATCCCCTATGCATGGCACACATCCCCTATGCATGGCATACATCCCCTGTGTAGGGCACACATCCCCTATGTGTGGCACACGTCCATTATCCATGGCACATGTCAGCTATGCATGGCACACATCCCCTATGCATGGCACGCGTCCCCTATGCATGGCACACATCCCTTATGCATGGCACACGTCCCCTATGCGTGGCACATGTCCATTATGCATGGCACACGTCCATTATGCATGGCACACGTCCCCTATGCATGACACACGTCCCCTATGCAGAGCACATGTCCCCTATGTGTGGCACACGTCCATTATGCATGGAATACGTCCCCTATGCATGGCAAACATCCATTATGCATGGCACATGTCCCATATGCGTGGCACACATCCCCTATGCATGGCACATGTCCCCTATGCGTGGCACACATCCCCTATGCATGGCACATGTTCCCTATGCGTGGCACATGTCCCCTATGCATGTCACACGTCCATTATGCATGGCACACGTCTCCTATGCAGGGCACACGTCTCCTATGTGTGGCACATGTCCACCATGCATGGCACACAACCCCTATGCAGGGCACACATCCCCTATGCATGGCACACGTCCCCTATGCAGGGCACATGTCCCCTATGTGTGGCACATGCCCCCCTGTGTTAGATATGGCCCCCATGCTGCTCTATTCTTCCCTCCTCCAGCGCTGATCTCCCGGTCTCCCTCATGCAGCTGTGATCGGGCAGAGATGATGCTGCAGAGCTCCTCCACTTCCTGGCTTTGTGCGGTCATGTGATCGGCAGAGAGTGACATCATCTCTGTGTGCGATCACAGCAGCAGCCGGGAGACGGGAGAGACACCGGGAGATCAGCGCTGGAGGAGGAGCCAGGAGGTAAGTATAGAGTTTATTATTTTACTATGGCAGCAGCATGGGGGCCATATCTAACATAGGGGGGGCATGTGCCATCACAGGGGGGCGCAGGACCATATATGCGCCGCTCCCCAGCCCATCACCATGGTGCGGTTTCAGCACCACAGTGATGGAGAGCGGCTGTGCATATTATATGAGCGGGAGAAGGAGATCTCCCGCTCCCTCCTGCAACCTCCACCAGCTCACATTTTCCGGTACCTTCGCAAAAAAAGCACTGTGCTCGCAGCGGACCTCTGTGCTGCAGGTAGCCGCGGCTGAGCTCCAGTCATCTCCCGGCTGGCTCGCGCACGCTGTGGCAACCGTCGGCCGAACCCATGTATCCCGGCGACAGCTGGGCTGATGCACCGCTGTCACCGGGCTTCAAATTGTCGCGAAATTTGAACTTTGAATTCGCGCGCCTATTTACATAGTCTGCGCTCATTGGTGGCCGCCTCAGGTGGCCACCAATGAGCGGCCTCTGTCAGGTGCGCGATTTCGGATTCAGACAGACGCCTTAGGCAATTATATAGTAGATGTTTTTTTTTTTTGTTGTTGTGTTTTTTTTACTGCTTACTAGAAATTCATAGGGGGTGGGTCTAATATTGGCCTGACACTATGAATTTCTGGCTTAGTGCTAGCTGCCAATACAAAGCTGGCATTAGCCCCTTTATTACCCAGTGTGTCACCGGCACCAGGGCCACTGGAAAAGACGGGGTACAGTGCCAGCAAATGGCGCTTCTATGAATGTGCCATTTTCTGCGGCAGATGTGGGCTGCAATTCACAGCGTAGTGGCCCTAGAAAGCTTGGGCCATCCAACCTGTGCTGAGGATTCAAGCCCCCAGCTGCCTAGTTGTACCTGTCTTTAAACCAAAAATACGCTGAAGCCCCATGTCATTTTTTTTAATTATTTCATTAAATTTATTACATGATTAAAAAGGGCAACCCTAAATTTTTGGCTTCCAACCAGGTAAAAACAGGCATCTGGGGGTAGTGCCAGCCCATACCTGCCTGCTGTACCTGGCTGGCATACAAAAATATGACGAAGCCCACATCATTTTTTAAAAATTATCTGAAGGAATAATTTTACCAAAAGGGCTCAACTGTGTTGTGGTTCATGAGAATCGGGAGATTCAGAAGAACACATTGTGCACAATGCACCAAAAAAAATCATGAAATCTGCAGCAAAAACCAGGTCACGGTTTTGGTGCTTTTTTTGACCAGGGGATGCAGATGAACACATTGAACAGAACGTATGCAGTTTGGTGCCAAAAATGCAAAAAAAAAGCATGAAATCCTTGGGTGCGCCAATTTTCTGTGACAGCATCTGTGATTGGCTGTTGAGTTCCTCAGTAGTGAATACCCAGGAAGTTATTGAGTGGGCCTATAAGTACAAGTTGATGGACACAAAAAAGTATAATGCTGTTTAATAACTATCTTCTTTCTTTTGCAAGCCTTCTAGCCCCCATCCCATAACTTCACAGTCTGAGTTCGGGGTTCGGACTTAAGTTCGAGTCACTTTTGGCCCCGAACCCGAACTTTTTTAAAACTTCACCAAACCTGAACATCGGCGGGTTTGCCCATCACTATCCCAGATCAGAACCCCAAATTATTCCAAATCCCAGACCAGAATCCCAAATTAATCCAGAGCCCAGACCAGAATAACAAATTAATCCAGACCCTAGACCAGTATCCCAAATTAATCCAGACCCGAGACCAGTATCCCAAATTAATCCAGATCCCAGACCAGAATCCCAAATTAATCCATATCCCAGACAAGAATACCAAATTAATCCAGAACCCCAAATTGACCCAGAACTCCAAAATAATCCAGATCCCAGACCACAAACCCATATTAATCCACATCTTAGACCAGAACCCCAAATCTGCAGTCACAGTTAGAGGGCACACATCCAGGACGGTAAACTGCAGCAGCATGCCCCGGGGCCCAGGGCTCCCTCCCCTGCAGTGCACAGCAGGAACCACCGTCCCTCCCCAGCCCCTCCTCTTGGAACGACGCCTAGACCCACCATTAATCCGAGGCGTAGTCTGGACTCCACCCCCTCTTCCAGGCTCACTCCTAATGCATCACGAAAGTATAAAAATCTGAAATGTGAGATAATGCACAATAGTGTCTTATCCTTCGGACAGGTAATGGCAATAAAGCTTAATGAAAAGTGCTCACCTGATATGGTTGTGCAACCCACAACCAAGTATGATTGCTCAAAAACACAGCAGCTGCATGGTCCGCACCTCCACGGGTAACCGCGGTGGAGACAATCTGGATGAAGGACGAAGTGCCGCTCGACTTGCGCTGCTGTAAAAGACTACCAGAAACTCGGGATATCTGGGATAAGATGTTGGTTTAACGTCAACGTGTTTTGGAGCTGCTACCGGGCTCCTTCCTCAGATTGCCCCTTGGAAGAGAGACCTTGGGTTCTGACATGACCTGAGCATGAGCCCACGACTTGCTGCAGCTGTTGCACTATCTGAGTTTGTAGACCAGTTACCTCTTCAGAGATGGTCTGCATCAGGCGAGAAAATGCATCAGCTGAGGCAGTCTGAGACATAGTGACTCAAGGGAAAAGGTATTGGCTGCTGATAATGTCACGGTGTAGTGAGAATGCTGATGAGGGAATGGCAGGTATGGGCAGGGTGACCAGGGAAGACTAGTCTGATCCTAGTTTAGGAACCCTGAATGAACCTGATCCCGAAGGTATCTCTGAAGGTGAGAAGGTTCGAGCCTCCAGCCTCTCCCTAAAACTCCTCCACCAGCCCTGCGCTATTCCCGCCTCACCTCCCTCCACAGCAACTTTAAAGGAAAGGACATCAGCCACACAAACACACAGGTCAGCACAGCACGGCTTCCAGGCATAGAGTGAGACTCTATCAGCAGCACCACCTGGTGGAAGGAGAGGTTACTTAAAGGCAAGGGGGAGGGGAGCCCAGGTGAGTTACACATTAACCCCTCAACCAGCAGCCGAACCTCATGGTGAATGCAGTTCTGGAGCACAACACAGGAGGCCAGGACCTTCACAACTATCAACCATGCAGCTCTTAAAGACAAACACATACACAGCAGCATCCAGCAAGGTCAGCGCCAACTAAGCGTGTTACACCCAGATCAGAACCCCAAATTAACCCAGAACTCCAAAATAATCCAGATCCCAGACCACAAACCCAAATTAATCCACATCTCAGACCAGAACCCCAAATAAATCCAGATCCCAGACCAGAACCTCAAATTATTTCAAATCCTAGACCAGAACCCCAAATTAACCCAGAACTCCAAAATTATCCAGATCCCAGACCACAACCCCAAATGAATCCAGATCCTAGGCCAGAACCCCAAATTAATTCAGATCCAAGACCAGAACACCAAATTATTCCAAATGCCAGAGCAGAACCCCAAAGTAATCCATATTCCAGACCAGAACCCCAAATTAATTCAGATCCCAGACGAGAACCCCAAAATAATCCAGATTCCAGACCAGAACCACAAATTAATCCAGATTCCAGACCAGAAACACAAATTAATCCAGATCCCAGACCAGAATACCAAATTATTCCAAATTCCAAACCAGAACCCCAAATAATTCAAATCCCAGAACCACAAATTAATCCAGATCCCTGACCACAACCCCAAATTAATCCAGATCCCAGACCAGAACCCCAAATTAATCCGGATCCCAAACCAGAATCCCACATTAATGCAGAACTCCAAAATAATCCAGATCCCAGACCACAACTCCAAATTAATCCAGATCCCAGACCAGAATCCCAAATGAATCCAGATCCTAGGCCAGAACCCCAAATTAATCCAGATCCCAGACCGGAACACCAAATTATTCCAAATCCCAGACCAGAACCCCAAATTAACCCAGATCCCAGACCAGAATCCCAAATTAATCCAGATCCCAAAGCAGAACCCCAAAATAATCCAGATCCCAGAACCACAAATTAATCCAAATCCCAGACCAGAACCACAAATTATTGCAGATCGTAGACCACAACCCCAAATTAATCCAGATCTCAGACCAGGACCCCAAATTATTCCAAATCCCAGACCAGAACTCCAAATTAACGCAGAACTCCAAATGAATCCAGATTCCAGAACAGAACCCCACATTAATTCAAAGTCCCTAATAATAATTCAGACACCAGATTGGTACCAGAATCATGTCAGGGCCTAATTCAGACCTACAATGAATCAGATTCAAAATGCAGACCTAAAAATGAATCAAGACTAGAGATCCCCAACATTAATTCAAATCCCAAACTGGACCCAAAAATTAATTCAGATCCCAGATTACATTTACAAAATTAATTCAGACCAGAGACCCCAATTTAATCTCAAATCCTGGACTGGACTCTGAAATATTTGCAAAGCCCAATTCAACCCTCGAAATGAACTCAAACTGGAGACTCCAACTTTAATTTAGAGGCCAACCCGGACCCAAAAATCAATTCAGACCATGGACCAGACGCTATGAGAGTAATACCAAGACTAGGAGAGTTCTGAATAAACAACGACTTTATTGTACACATTTTAAAAAGGATCCAGACAGACAATGACATGAAAGGAACCCACAAATCATTATTGTTCAAGAATTTACAGCATCATAAAGGGACTAATATACCCTATGACAAGCCCTGCCTGTCAATGGAGGTAGTTCACCAGAGACAATAGGGTGCCCCAATTCAACGGTGGCTATCCCTATTTGCGCCCTGGTCTAAGCCATAGACAATGTAAGAGAGTATCAGTTGACCCCAACTTAACTTAGGGTTCAGGTGCTGTAATTCACTGATGGAGTGGGTTCCTAAAATAATTAAAAATGTCTCTGTAGACTTGACGCGTTTCACCCCTTCTAATGTGAGGGGCTCATCAGAAGTCTTCGGCTTTATAGAGTGAATATAGACGTTTGTGGGCGACACCGCTAACAATTTTCAGAACTCTATGATGCTGTAAATTCTTGAAAAATAATGATTTTGTGGGTTCCTTTCATGTCATTGTCTGTCTGGACCCTTTTAAAATGTGTACAATAAAGTTGTTTTTATTCAAAACTATCCCCTAGTCTTGGTATTACACTCATAGCAACTGATACTATTAATACTATATATATCCTATATTCTAAAAAGACCATGGACCAGACCTCAAAATGAATTCAAATCCCAAAAATTATTGAAAAACCCAATTTAGACCCCATATGAGATCCCAAAATTAACTCAAACCAGAGACTTCAACTATAAATCAAAGCCCAATCTTGACCCAAAATTAAATTACTGTGAGACCTCAGACAAGGTCTCAAAATTAACTAAAGTCAGAGACCTCAAATTGAATACAAAGACCCAGACTTGACCCAAAAATGAATTCAGAACCCATACAAAATCCCAGATCAGATTTACAAAAATTATTCGGACCAGAGACCCCCAACATTAAATTGGACCCCAGAGTAGATATCAGGAGTCCAATTCAAATCCCAAAACCAGAACCCAAAAATTGATTCTGACCATAGACCCTAACTTTAATTCTGAGCCCAGACTGCCCCCCAAATCAATTCAGACCCAGACCTGATCCCACAAATTAATTCAGACCAGACACCTCCAAAATTAATTTAAAAATATGTGACTTTCCAGTAGATGTGATGTTAAAGCTTCAGTCTTATTTAGGTTTAAGAACCTACTAGTTTGGATCAACTTTATTCTTCTAAATGGTCTTATACTTCTGGACAACTATGAAGGGAAAAATAAACAAAGTCACCCCAGGGTGGACAATTTGGGCTGAAAATTTGTTCTACTTTTAGGTTCTTGGTTTTGGGACTGAATCTTGTCCAGGAGCTCAACAGGTAAATGAATGAAGGCTTGACTGGATCTTCTGCCATGGTCTACTATGGAACCAGAGTGGCCTTTAAATGTTCATCCCTTGTGGGACATTGTCTTTTTCACATCCAGTTTGCGTAGGACTTTGGCCTCAAGATCTTCTGAACTGAACTTCTGGATTTGTCCAAAAAGATTACTAATAAGTATACTTAAACATCTTGGGTAGGTCTGTTCGATCATTATTTTTCAAGGGTCCCAAGATCCAATTTGGATGAAGAAAATCATCAGGAGACTACTAGTAACTCCAACCTTTGTATATAACCCCCATGACGAGGCTCAAAGAGTCAACTCTAGACCAATCCACCCTTGACAATGATCAAAGAGGCAACTTTAGATCAAGCCATCCATGAAAAGAATGAAAGAGGCAAGTCTAGACTAATCCACCCATCCCAAGGATCAAAGAGGCAACTCTAGACCAATTCACCCATGACGAGGATCAAGAGGCAACTCTAGACCAATTCACCCATGACGAGGATCAAGAGGCAACTCTAGACCAATCCACCTATGACGAGGGTCAAAGAGGCAACTCTAGACCAATCCACGCATGATGAGAATAAAAGAGGTAACACTAGGCTAATCCACCCATGATGAGGATCGAAGAGGTAACACTAGGCTAATCCACCCATGACGAGGATCGAAGAGGCAACGTTAGACCAACACACCCATGATGAGGATCAAAGAATTAATTCTAGACCAATCCACCTATGACTAGGATCAAAGAGGCATCGCTAGGCCTATCCACCAATGACAAGGATCAAAGAGGCAACTCTAGACCAATCCACCCATAATGAGGATTAAAGAGGCAACTCTAGACCAATCCACCCATGACGAGAATCAAAGAAACAATTCTGGGCCAATCCACCCATCATGAGGATCAAGGAGGCAACTTTAGACCAATCCACCCAAGACAAAGGTCAAATAAGCAAATCTAGACCAATTCACCCATGACAAGGATCAAAGAGGCAACTCTAGACCAACACACCCATGATAAGGATCAAAGAGGCAACTCTAGACCACTCCACCCATCATACGGATCAAGGAGGCAACTCTAGACCAATCCACCCATGACAAGGCTCAAAGAGGCAACTCTAGACCAACACACCCATGATAAGGATCAAAGAGGCAACTCTAGACCAATCCATCTATGACGCGGATCAAAGAGGCAATGCTAGGATAATCCACCAATGACAAGGATCAAAGAGGTAACTCTAGACCAATCCACCTATGACGAGGATCAAAAGGCAATGCTAGGCCTATCCATCCATGATGAGAATCAAAGAGGCAACTCTAGACTAAAACACTTTTTCCAAATAACTTTTCGACAGGGGCTTCTCACTAAAGTCCAGATGAAAATATCAAACCAACATGGTGGACAGGTTGACTCTTTTGCTCTTTGCGTAACCCCTTCCTACCCATACTGCACACTACCCATAAAGTGCAATGAGCCTTGGAAATTTTGGATTTTTTTTCCGTTTTTCTTTACGTTCTGATTAATCTGTTGCTGAGCCATTTCTTAAAAGTCAAGTTTCAGTAACAAGTCTGGTCTGCCCAGCTCCGGGCCCTATCAGTGACTGCTAGTTTACAGCTGCTTGTCTCTCACACTCCAGAGAAACATTTCATTGCCAGGTTCGTTGACTTCTGCCAAGTACATGGCACATAAACCAGGACCTGATCCTCTCTGACGAGCTGCACGTCCAGCAGTTACCATTCCAGAAACTCTCTTCCAACCTTTCAAAAAGTCACATCACTTATGATCAAGTTTTATTTTAGATTTTTTATTCTAGTTCCTGTGGAGACACGGGGGTCAGTGGGGGCTCTCCTCTGTGGAGACACGGGGATCAGTGGGTGCTCTCCTCTGTGGAGACACGGGGGTCAGTGGGTGCTCTCCTCTGTGGAGACACGGGGGTCAGTGGGGGCTCTCCTCTGTGGAGACATGGGGGTCAGTGGGTGCTCTCCTCTGTGGAGACACGGGGTCAGTGGGTGCTCTCCTCTGTGGAGACACGGGGGTCAGTGGGTGCTCTCCTCTGTGGAGACACGGGGGTCAGTGGGCGCTCTCCTCTGTGGAGACACGGGGGTCAGCGGGTGCTCTCCTCTGTGGAGACACGGGGATCAGTAGGTATTCACCTCTGTGGAGACACAGGGGTCAGTAGGTGCTCTCCTCTGTAGAGATATGGGAGTGATTGGGTGCTCTCTGTGGAGACATGGGGTCAGTGGGTGCTCTCCTCTGTGGAGACACGGGGGTCAGTGGGTGCTCTCCTCTGTGGAGACACGGGGATCAGTAGGTATTCACCTCTGTGGAGACACAGGGGTCAGTGGGTGCTCTCTGTGGAGTCACAGGGGTCAGTGGGTGCTCTCCTATGTGGAGACACAGGGGTCAGTGGGTGCTCTCCTCTGTGGAGACACAGGGATCAGTGGGTGCTCTCTGTGGAGACACGGGGGTCAGTGGGTGCTCTCCTCTGTGGAGACATGGGGGTCAGTTGGTGCTCTCCTCTGTGGAGACACGGGGGTCAGTTGATGCTCTCCTCTGTGGAGACACGGGGGTCAGTGGGTACTCTCCTCTGTGGAGACACGGGGGTCAGTGGGTGCTCTCCTCTGTGGAGACACGGGGTCAGTGGGTGCTCTCCTCTGTGGAGACACGGGGGTCAGTGGGTGCTCTCCTCTGTGGAGACACGGGGTCAGTGGGTGCTCTCCTCTGTGGAGACACGGGGGTCAGTTGATGCTCTCCTCTGTGGAGACACGGGGGTCAGTGGGTACTCTCTGAGGATACATGGGGGTTGGTGGGTGCTCTCTTTTGAGACACGGGGGTCAGTGGGTGCTCTCCTCTGTGGAGACACTGGGGTCAGTGGGTACTCTCTGTGGATACATCGGGGTCGGTGGGTGCTCTCTGTGGAGACACGGGGGTCAGTGGGTGCTCTCCTCTGTGGAGACACGTGGGTCAGTAAGTGATCTCTGTTGAGTCACAGGGGTCAGTGGGTACTCTCCTATGTGGAGACACGGGGGTCAGTGGGTGCTCTCCTCTGTGGAGACACAGGGATCAGTGGGTGCTCTCTGTGGTGACACGGGGGTCAGTGGGTGCTCTCCTCTGTGGAGACATGGGGGTCAGTTGGTGCTCTCCTCTGTGGAGACACGGGGGTCAGTGGGTGCTCTCCTCTGTGGAGACACGGGGTCAGTGGGTGCTCTCCTCTGTGGAGACACGGGGGTCAGTTGATGCTCTCCTCTGTGGAGTCACAGGGGTCAGTGGGTACTCTCTGAGGATACATGGGGGTTGGTGGGTGCTCTCTTTTGAGACACGGGGGTCAGTGGGTGCTCTCCTCTGTGGAGACACGGGGGTCAGTGGGTGCTCTCCTCTGTGGAGACACAGGGGTCAGTGGGTGCTCTCTGTGGAGACATGGGGGTCAGTGGGTGCTCTCTATGGAGACACGGGGGTCAGTGGGTGCTCTCGGCCGCTGGCCTGGCCACCTTTAGAAAGACCACATGGACCAGGGTTCATCCCAATTGAACACACGAGCTCCTTACCCATGGGAAGAACACTACTCAGACAACACAGGGTAAGGGAACTACACAATGGTAAAAATGTATTGGATCCCCAACAATCAAAGGCATGTAACTCATAACTAATCACAACACACAATGTAACAGGCTTCCAGGCCCACTTACTCCAATCCAGCAACCCCTCACTTTCGTCGGGCACCCACTGAGAAAGGAATAGTGGCAAGCTTAGAAAGCTGACTGAGCACAGCAAAGTCTGTAGCCAGGTGACCGAATTGTTCCAACTTGTGTATCTTCCTTAGACTCTGATATTTCAGCCGAATCCTAGAATCCTAGTCTGAAGTCAATATAATAATATATTCCAGGTTCTGATCCCCTAGCAGGCGCCAAAGTGCCTAGGCTGGGTCATGCCTCATCTCTCTCTGGTGACTCAATCAAGTCCCTTTTTATGCCCCAAGCCTACATTTCAGGGTATATTGTGTTCTTCTAGGATTGGTGGAATAAGGCTGTGCTCTTATTGGCTGGAATTCAAGCCGCATGCTTAATTCTCCTTTGAGTCAATGTTTTAAGAGGGGATGAAGGGGTGAGATAATTAAATTAGCAATACACAAACTTGGACATAGGAAGACTCAGCATAGCCTTGCAATAAAAAATGACTTATAGCAAACAAAAGGTCAATAGTCTGGCCAAATTAAGAACATTAACCCCTGACTTGCACTGAGACAAGCTTCACAGTTCCCATCTCATATTAGGCAACAATGTCGGTGTTATGGATATAATTACAAATAAATAAGATCTCTTTTAAGTACGGTTAAGTAGAAAGAAACTAATTACAACAAGAGAGCGCTGACACTTTCGACCTCTTTGAAGCAGGAACTCCTGGTGTGGACAGGTAATCATCAGTATTCACAGGCGACCGATATTCAAGACAGAGGTCCGGCCCAATATCAATGCCTTCCTAGACCTCATTACGTTACGGCTTGACACATGCCATGATGTTGGGAGGACCAGAGATCACTCAAGGGGATCCAAGGAGTGAAGAAGACCAACCAAGGAACGACCAAGCATGGACCATCGACGACAAGGTCATGGATATGTTGTTGATGCCCATGGTGGTACCAATGGCGTCAACATGACCACCACCTTCCATGAGGGGTGAAGGAGATTGTGGTGCAGTTCAGCCAAATATGGGCCATCACCCTGTAAAAGGCTGCCATATTGGACTTACTCTTCACAACCAAGGCTGTGGAGTTGGAGTTGTGGAGTCGGTGTCCATTATGGTGGAGTCGGATTCAGGGAAATTGAAACTTCAAGTTCTTGACTCTCATACTCAACTGAAACACAGTTTCCAATAAGATGGTAATGTAACGTCCATCAAGGTCTTGGCCACCATCTTATAAAAAGCAATGAGACCCTTATTCTTGGGTTTTGATGGTAAGAGATGACATCCTAAGATCTCCTGTTGGACATTAGTCCTTCAGTATGTGAGATCCTGGCCATCATGAGATGAGACATCTTTGTTGGAACCATTCAATGTCCAACCTGAAATTGATGATTCAGAGTCGGATGTTTGACTTACTGACTTCACAGCTCTGGTTGTGGAGTCGGAGTCGTGGTGTTGGTGTCCATTTTGGTGGGGTCGGAGTTGGATTTAGGGAAATTGAGGAGTCGGAGGTTTGGTTTACTGACTTCACAGCCCTGTTCACTACTACGTCCATGCTAAACCGAAACCGGTGACCACTTGCGGTGGCAGGAGGAGTAGAGTCAACCCCTGAGTTTGAGTCACAATGGAGCTGAAGGAAAGTAACGACACAAAGGACAGTAAAGTCGTCATCTCACAGTTGTCACATTGTGAAATTCCTTTCTAATTGAAGATCTGATGTCCATCACTCAGCAGATCCTCAGGTGACTTCTCCGAACATCTCCAGTGACATCATTGTTGGCCATCTGTCCTCATTCCAACCAGGAACATGTGACAGAGAAGTTCATTCTCTCCTCCGACCCTACTATGTTCTCATACATAGAGAGCAATGTTTTAGTAGTTATATTTTTGTATATAGGAGCAGTATTATAGTAGTTATATTCTTGTATATAGGGGCAGTATTATAGTAGTTATATTCTTGTATATAGGAGCAGTATTATAGTAGTTATATTCTTGTATATAGGAGCAGTATTATAGTAGTTATATTCTTGTATATAGGAGCAGTATTATAGTAGTTATATTCTTGTATATAGGAGCAGTATTATAGTAGTTATATTCTTGTATATAGGAGCAGTATTATAGTAGTTATATTCTTGTATATAGGGGCAGTATTATAGTAGTTATATTCCTGTATATAGGGGCAGTATTATAGTAGTTATATTCCTGTATATAGGAGCAGTATTATAGTAGTTATATTCTTGTATATAGGGGGCAGTATTATAGTAGTTATATTCTTGTATATAGGAGCAGTATTATAGTAGTTATATTCTTGTACATAGGGGCAGTATTATAGTAGTTATATTCTTGTATATAGGGGCAGTATTATAATAGTTATATTCTTGTATATATGGCAGTATTATAGTAGTTATATTCTTGTATATAGGAGCAGTATTATAGTAGTTATATTCTTGTATATAGGAGCAGTATTATAGTAGTTATATTCTTGTATATAGGAGCAGTATTATAGTAGTTATATTCTTGTATATAGGAGCAGTATTATAGTAGTTATATTCTTGTATATAGGGGCAGTATTATAGTAGTTATATTCCTGTATATAGGGGCAGTATTATAGTAGTTATATTCCTGTATATAGGAGCAGTATTATAGTAGTTATATTCTTGTATATAGGGGCAGTATTATAGTAGTTATATTCTTGTATATAGGGGGCAGTATTATAGTAGTTATATTCTTGTATATAGGAGCAGTATTATAGTAGTTATATTCTTGTACATAGGGGCAGTATTATAGTAGTTATATTCTTGTATATAGGGGCAGTATTATAGTAGTTATATTCTTGTATATATGGCAGTATTATAGTAGTTATATTCTTGTACATAGGAGCAGTATTATAGTAGTTATATTCTTGTATATAGGAGCAGTATTATAGTAGTTATATTCTTGTATATAGGGGCAGTATTATAGTAGTTATATTCTTGTATATAGGAGCAGTATTATAGTAGTTATATTCCTGTATATAGGAGCAGTATTATAGTAGTTATATTCTTGTATATAGGAGCAGTATTATAGTAGTTATATTCTTGTATATAGGAGCAGTATTATAGCAGTTATAATCTTGTATATAGGGGCAGTATTATAGTAGTTATATTCTTGTATATAGGAGCAGTATTATAGTAGTTTATATTTTTGTATATAGGAGCGATATTATAGTAGTTATATTCTTGTATATAGAAGCAGTATTATAGTAGTTATATTCTTGTACATGGGGCAGTATTATAGTAGTTATATTCTTGTATATAGGAGCACTATTATAGTAGTTATATTCTTGTATATTGGAGCAGTATTATAGTAGTTATATTCTTGTATATAGGGACAGTATTATAGTAGTTATATTCTTGTATATAGAGGCAGTATTATAGTAGTTATATTCTTGTATATAGAAGCAGTATTATAGTAGTTATATTCTTGTACATGGGGCAGTATTATAGTAGTTATATTCTTGTATATTGGAGCAGTATTATAGTAGTTATATTCTTGTATATTGGAGCAGTATTATAGTAGTTATAGTCTTGTATATAGGAGCAGTATTATAGTAGTTATATTCTTGTATATTGGAGCAGTATTATAGTAGTTATATTCTTGTACATAGGAGCAGTATTATAGTAGTTATATTCTTGTACATAGGGGCAGTATTATAGTAGTTATATTCTTGTATATAGGGACAGTATTATAGTAGTTATATTCTTGTACATAGGGGCAGTATTATAGTAGTTATATTCTTGTATATAGGAGCAGTATTATAGTAGTTATATTCTTGTACATAGGAGCAGTATTATAGTAGTTATATTCTTGTATATAGGAGCAGTATTATAGTAGTTATATTCTTGTATATAGGAGCAGTATTATAGTAGTTATATTCTTGTATATAGGGGCAGTATTATAGTAGTTATATTCTTGTATATAGGGGCAATATTATAGTAGTTATATTTTTGTATACAGGGGCAGTATTATAGTAGATAT
The DNA here is from genome assembly GCA_033576535.1 of Allobates femoralis. Classification (NCBI taxonomy): domain Eukaryota; kingdom Metazoa; phylum Chordata; class Amphibia; order Anura; family Aromobatidae; genus Allobates; species Allobates femoralis. The sequence goes on from JARQOC010000006.1 coordinate 505,116,391, forward strand.
ATTCTTGTATATAGGAGCAGTATTATAGTAGTTATATTCTTGTATATAGGAGCAGTATTATAGTAGTTATATTCTTGTATATAGGAGCAGTATTATAGTAGTTTATTCTTGTATATAGGAGCAGTATTATAGTAGTTATATTCTTGTATATAGGAGCAGTATTATAGCAGTTATAATCTTGTATATAGGGGCAGTATTATAGTAGTTATATTCTTGTATATAGGGGCAGTATTATAGTAGTTATATTCTTGTATATAGGAGCAGTATTATAGTAGTTATATTCTTGTACATAGGGGCAGTATTATAGTAGTTATATTCTTGTATATAGGAGCAGTATTATAGCAGTTATAATCTTGTATATAGGGGCAGTATTATAGTAGTTATATTCTTGTATATAGGAGCAGTATTATAGTAGTTATATTTTTGTATATAGGAGCGATATTATAGTAGTTATATTCTTTTATATAGAAGCAGTATTATAGTAGTTATATTCTTGTACATGGGGCAGTATTATAGTAGTTATATTCTTGTATATTGGAGCAGTATTATAGTAGTTATATTCTTGTATATTGGAGCAGTATTATAGTAGTTATAGTCTTGTATATAGGAGCAGTATTATAGTAGTTATATTCTTGTATATTGGAGCAGTATTATAGTAGTTATATTCCTGTATATAGGGGCAGTATTATAGTAGTTGTATTCTTGTATATAGGGGCAGTATTATAGTAGTTATATTCTTGTATATAGGGGGCAGTATTATAGTAGTTATATTCTTGTACATAGGAGCAGTATTATAGTAGTTATATTCTTGTACATAGGGGCAGTATTATAGTAGTTATATTCTTGTATATAGGGACACTATTATAGTAGTTATATTCTTGTACATAGGGGCAGTATTATAGCAGTTATATTCTTGTACATAGGAGCAGTATTATAGTAGTTATATTCTTGTATATAGAGGCAGTATTATAGTAGTTATATTCTTGTATATAGGAGCAGTATTATAGTAGTTATATTCTTGTATATAGGAGCAGTATTATAGTAGTTATATTCTTGTATATAGGAGCAGTATTATAGTAGTTATATTCTTGTATATAGGGGCAGTATTATAGTAGTTATATTCTTGTATATAGGGGCAGTATTATAGCAGTTATATTCTTGTATATAGGAGCAGTATTATAGTAGTTATATTCTTGTATATAGGGGCAGTATTATAGTAGTTATATTCTTGTACATATGAGCAGTATTATAGTAGTTATATTCTTGTACATAGGAGCAGTATTATAGTAGTTATATTCTTGTATATAGGGACAGTATTATAGTATTATAGTATAACCCCAAAAATGTAAAATTCCCATGCTGCCCCCAATATCTCCACCATCCCCTTGCAGCCCCAAATATACCCATGCAAAGTATCCCCCCACAGGTCCTATTTTTGGGGGCAGTACTATAGTAGTCATATTCTTGCATATAGGGGGCAGTATTATAGTAGTTATATTCTTGTATATAGGGGCAGTATTATAGTAGTTATATTCTTGTATATAGGAGCAGTATTATAGTAGTTATATTCTTGTATATAGGGGCAGTATTATAGTAGACATATTCTTGTACATAGGGGCAGTATTATAGTAGTTTTGCAGTCCCACCACACCTGGATCCACAGACTGGCCCTTTCTTGCATGAACCCTAGTTGGCGGTGGTACATCACCTGCTCAGCTGTCACTTAATCCCAGATGAACGGCGTGTTTCGCAGCCCTGAAATTCACAGCTTAATCAGGCTCGCTCTAATGCCACTTAAATCAGGATGTAAGATGTGGAGAATTCCAGGAATTCTATGATATAAAGGATATTTTTAGACCTGTGAATGACTTGGAGTGAGCGGCGGTAGTATCTAAAGATAGGACACACCAGGCTTTTTCCATTGCTTATCACATTAAGCTGAGCGCACATTGGAATTACATATATACACACGGAATAATCCACTATTCATTTATAACTTTTAGGACAATTATTAAACTGAAGTCATCCCTCCACTAACGATCTGACAATGTTTTCATGCCCCTCCGGGCCAAGTGCCCTCTTAAAGGGGATGCTAATTGATGTATTATCTTACATACAACCTATTATGTTTAATATCTTCTTCTTGAATCAGTTATTGTTTTTTCTTTTTTGTGGGTGATGCTCTTTTTAAATGTATTTAAAGTTTAGTTTTTTTATGTTACTTGTAGTACCACGTCTCACCAGTGCCAGTGTCGAGTACTTTACATAGATTACAATGCAACAGCGCCCCCACCTTTATCTGTCTTATTAAAAATCAGTTAAATTGGTTAGAGAAACATCTCGTGTCATGCCATTTGTTGTATTAAAGGGATAAAAATATCTAATTGATAGGAATAAAAACATAATTTTTGTAGAAATAAAACAATGTTCAAGTCGTGTTAACTTTTACAATAACATTTTAAATTTTCAGGTGATAAATCGTTATGTTAAGGGTTAAACAGCAGGTCTGAAACCACCAGAGTTCATAGAGATGACTACAGCCTAATGTAAACAGCCTCTAGGTAATAGTTTGTAATGCTTACAGCAAACGATGGGTTACTCTGCTGATATGAGATGCATTAAGTGCAAGTTATAAAAACCACAAGATTTTTACAGGAATGATTGCAGGGTACTGTAAACAGTCTGTAATGCTTACAGCAAACGATGGATTACTCAGCTGGTCTGAGGGTCTTTAGTGCAGATGACTGCAGCATAAAGTATGTAGATAACAGTTTGTAATGCTGACAGCAAATGATGGGTTATTCAGCTAATCTGAGATTCATTAAATGCAGGTTATTAGAACCTCAGGTTTGTGCAGAGATGATTTCAGCCTAACACAGTCTATATAAAAGTTTGTAATGCTTACAGCAAATGATGGGCTCAATCAGCTGGTCTCAGGTGCAGTAGATGCAGATTATAGAAACCTCAGGATTTTGCAAAGATGTTGCATCATAATGTGAGGCCGGCTTCACACCACGGCACAATACAATCCGGGGCTGTCAGGGATGAACCGGATCAGCACACAGAACCGGAGGGCTAATATGCCCTCTGGTAAGGTGTGCAGCCGGATGCAGCTTTCGCTGCTGATAATTCAGGACTGCGGCTCGGGTGGAGCTACATCATCGTGCAGCCACAGGTGTCCGGTTCCCGGATCCTCCCGGATCGGGGCAATCCGGCCCCATAGGCTCCCATGTCAGGGAGCACAGGATTGCCCCGGAGTCGGGAGGATTCAGGAGAACCCGGGAGGATTCAGTTTGGGAAGATTTTTCTCCCCGGACACATAAATGGTGCATGCTCTGATTTTGTGTTGCAGATTGAGTTAATTTCTACTTGGACCCCGTGCTGTGCTGAGCTGTGTTATTACTGCCTGTCACAGGGTCCTTCCCCGGTATCCCACAATCAACAGAGCGAGAGATGCGTGAATAGCCCAAGAACCGTTATTGCTTGAAAACATAAAAATCCATAAAACAATCCAGCAGTATATTGGATGTCCATATAATCCAGGTTTCTCTAAATCCCTTTGTGGAGCTGGTCTTACCTCAGTGTTCCACACACACGTACAGAAATTTCACTGCCTGTCCACTGAAAGACTGAAATCTTACACCCTCTCTGCCCCCAACCACCTCCCAATATCCAAAACCAGGTGTATGTACACACTTCAGGGGGTAAGTACACACATTGGCAGGCAGAGGACTAGAATGACCAAGTAAGGACATGTCCACAGTAATTCAATTATCAGACTCTGGAGTGTAATGAGTACATAGGAAGTGGGAAAGAGTGGAATACACAGTATAGGAACAACAAAGCATTTGTAAAATGCAATAAAATATAACCCACCATATCACACTATCACACTGCCATTGACTTCCATTGAAGCTGCTGGGTTTTCCTGGTCCGTGGGTGGCCCGAACCTCCTCACCTTCAGAGGTACCTTCAGGAACAGGGATAATCAGGGACACCAAGTCCAGGGTCAGACTAGCTCCCCTGAATGCCTTTGCCCACCTAACTATCGTTCCTCCTGGTTCTCTATCCATTATACCACCCCGTGACACTGAGGCGGTGGTGCGGAGACAGTCGAAGCTCGGTTATCCATTAAACTGAGTTGACGGCTCCTATTGTTTCCTTCCATAGTCCTTGACAAAGGTTAGAAGAGGATTCCTCTTTGGTCAACCCAACCAAGTGTACGAAAACCATGTTGACCTCACAATTACGAGGTCCACTTGACGTCATGGCTTGGGATGAAAATATCCCTTGACCAAAGTTTAATGGAAATCTCTCATTCTGCGGCTATAACTTCATGTTCTACCTGTCTTGTGGCCACAGAGTACTTAATTCATTCGTTACGGTTGAGCTCGTTTTAGCCCTCGATCCTTCCCATCGGTCGTAAGAAAACAAAGTCTACGTTAGACACGGTGATAAAAAAAACATTTGGCTTCAGCGTCACTTCTGTTCAAATTTATATCGTAGATTTTATCAGAATTGTGTAAAAATCAACTTTCGGAAATCCACCGCAAATCGGTGGTCATAATTGTCTACACACATTCTGTTAGAGCTTGTTCTAGCCAGGGCTGTGAAGTCAGTAAGCCAAACATCTGACTCCAACTCCTCAATTTCCCTGAATCTGGCTTCGCCAAATTGGACAACGACTCCATGAGCCAAACATGTGACTCTTCAATTTCCCTGAATACGACTCCAACTCCACCAAAATGGACATCGACTCCGACTCTGCAACCTCCGACTCTGAATCCTCAATTTCACAGAATCCAACTCCGACCCCACCAAAATGGACACCGACTCCGACTCCACAGCCCTGGTTCGAGGGACCATAAATGGTGGGTATGATGGGGGAAGACTAACAACTTCATAATACAATTTTTAAGTAGACATGAAAATCACATTCCACCCAGGGCCTCCAGATAACTCCATCAAATCCGGTCTGAGGAAATTCCCAAATTTGATGCCCATAGTCAAACGCCAAGGTCCAAAATAAACCTGTTATGCCTGAGGGGCGTGGAAGTGTAAAGTGGACTCACTGGGCCACTGGTGGAGCACTGGTAGCTGAATACCCGATACTCATGAGGCAGGGGAGTGACTTTAGTAAAACCAAGGATATTTATTAAGGAAGGTTTAACATAAGGAGAAGGTGCCTGAGGGGAGGACCCTCTGGATCGCGACACCGAACTCTCATAGCAGAGCACCAACGAGGTAACCCCTGTACAGGAATAAACCCGGTACAGGACCAGGACGAAGTGCCACGAATCCCAGATCAAAGGGGCGACCTGTACAATACAGATTGTAGAGACAGAGAGACTGTGGAACACTGGCCCTGTCGCTGGAGAGCACCCTGGGAGCTCCGTGTAATCCCAGAGAGTCTGATCCAGCCGGTAGAGGTATCCGGATGGTTCCGTGAGCAGAGGTTTTGCCAGCCTGGGACGGTATCTGGAGTGTCCAGAGGAATCCAGGATAAGGAACTGCCAGCAAGGTAACAGATTTCCTATTGCTGAGCACTGCAGAGTGCGACCTGGACAGTGGCAACATTCCTAGAGAATCAACACGTTGCCCAGGCACCTCCCTTTAGGGGGAGGATGCCTTTATGCACACAGCAGGTCACCACTCTGTCTGAGTCAAATAGAGAACAGGTGTATTCCTCCTTTAAGTGTGTGCATGAAGCAGTGCACGCATCCTAAGAGCATTCCCAAGAGACCTGCCAAGAGGGCGCAGGTTCCTAACAGAAGGAAGCAGATGGCCGCATGGATCCGAGGACAAGGTGAGCAGAACTAGTGGAGCTGCATGGTGGGCATGGATATCCCTGCTTAGCAGAGACTGGCCCCGCGGCCAAGGGCATGACATCTTCTTCATAGACAACTGACATACTAAAGTCGAAAATGGCTATCTTCTTCATAGACAATTAACCCTCTAAGGTTTAAATTGGACATCTTCTTCATAGACAATTGACAAGCTAAGGTCCAAAATGGACACCTTCTTCACAGACAATTAATTTTCCATCATGGTAGATGAGTTTCACGTTCACCTCGTTGTCAGTCTTTGATGTCAATGTTCTTTAGGACAATTTTCATTGTCTTGGTTTGAGGTGAAAATGACTCGTTGATAAGTTTAAGTTCTTCTGGGATGGAATCCAATGCAAAGTGGTCAACATATCTTCAGGTTTAAGGATAAAGCTCTAAAAGCGGTCATGCATTTCATCAAGGTCATCCAGATCACCCCATCAAATCCGCTCTGAGGAAAGTCCAAAATTTGATACCTAAGTCAGTACTCTAAGGTCCAAAATGGACATATTCTTCATAGACAGTTGACTTCCCATCATGATAGACAATGACCTCAGCGTAACGTTTACTTTGTTGTCAAGAGTTATCCCTCTTCTACTTCATGTCATTGATATCAATGTCTTTAAGGTCATAGCTTGATGACTTTATTGGCTTGTTAATAAGTTTAAGTTCTTCTGAAATGGAAAGACCAAAGAAAGTGGCCAACAAATCTTCAGGTCAAGGAAAATGATTCAAAAGAGGTCATGCATTTCACCACGATCCTCCAGATCCCATCATCTAATCCTCTTTGTGGAAATTCCCAAATTTGATGCCTGTAGTAGTATGCGAAGGTCCAAAATGGACAGGTTTTTCATAGACAGTTGACAGTAGACTTCCCGTTATAGTAGACAATTAATTTTTAGGACAAAAATGGCTCATTGGTAAGTTTAAGTTGTTTTGACATGAGAAATACCCAGAAAAGAGTGGCCAACAGATCTTCAGGTTACGGGAAAAGCTCCAAAAGATGTCATGCATTTCACCATGGTCTTCCAGATCACTCCATTAAAAATTTCCAAATTTGGTGCCTGTAGACATACGCTAAATGCCAAAATGAACATGTTCTTCATAGACTATCAACTTCTCATCATGGTAGACAGTGACCTCAGCTTAACGTTCACTTTGTTCTCAGAGTCATCCATCTGATGTCATTGTCCTTAAGGTGAATTGATCAGTTTAAGTTCTTATGAGATGGAAAGTCCAAAGCAAAGTGGTCAATAGACATTCAGGTTAAAGAAAAAGCTCCAAAAGAAGCTCTACAAGGAATAAAGGACTTATTATGGAGTGTCAAGATGGAAAGCTCCAACATGGGACTCCTACTCAACACAGAGAAGACAAAGATATGACTACTGCCAGGTACGACCGGGACATATCTGAGATGGACGGTGACAAAATAGAACTGAATAGGACTTCAACCTAGTCGGATCGATGATTACTCAAGATGCAGCGACAACACCGGAAGTCAATAGGAGAAAAGCTATGGGCAAATTAACAACAAAGTCACTGGACAAGGTCATCACATCAAGGAACATTTCACTGGTGATGAAGACACGGCTCGTACATAGTCTGGTCTATTCTGTAGTAACATATCACTGGTGATGAAGACACGGCTCGTACATAGTCTGGTCTATTCTGTAGTAACATATCACTGGTGATGAAGACACGGCTCGTACATAGTCTGGTCTATTCTGTAGTAACATATGGAAGTGATACCTGGACAATAAAGAAACAAGACAGAAGAAGAATCAAGATTTTCATAATGTGGAGCTGGAGAAGGATGATATCAATACCATGGATGGCAAGAAGAACAAGAATCAACCAGATATGTCACTGGAAGGAAGGATCACCAAGGTACGACTTGTCTACACAACATACTATGAGATCAATCACTGGAGAAGGACATCATGGTCAGAAGAGTAAAAGGAACAAGACAAAGTGGAAGACCAGCAACCCGATGGCTTGATACATAGAAGACCCTGGTGGACCTTTCTAGGCTTGGAGGAAACCCTGGTGGATCTATCTAATCTTCAAGAAGACCCTTGTGGACCCATTTAAGCTTAGAGAAGACCCTGGCGGACTTATCTAGGCTTGGAGAAGATTCTGCTGAACCTTTCTAGGCTTGAAGAACACCCTGGTAGATCTATCTAGGCTTGGAGTGGACCCTGGCTGACCTATCTAGGCTTGAGAGGACACCCTGGTGGACCTATCTAGGCTTGAAGAAGACCCTGGTTGACCTATATCGGCTTGTGGAATACCCTGGTTTTGAGTGCCCATGCCAGCCATGGGGAAGAAAAATGCCCCATGACTGGCAATGGAGAATCAAAGGGCGCTTTGTTCTCATTGTTATATGCTTATTCTCGTAGCATCTCTTTCTTGGCCTGGTCCACAACTTTTGTTATGTTTTCCTCCAAAACACATTTGCAAAAACCGTTTGTAGCTGCTCCAGTCCTTGCCTCCTATTTCACCCCTACCGTTCCCCTTAAATCCCCATGCTTTGCTTCAGAAATAACTAACACCGTGGAATTAACAGGCTGGGTGTCACACATGTGGTTTATGTTTACCGCAATATACACAGTAGTTGAGCTCATGTATAACACCGCTGATCCGGCTTCATCCAGACACAACACATAATCTGCAGAAGTTGACATCAACCTCGTCCAGCCACTTGTGACACCAGCTACTTCTCAGACATTGTTTGCTGCTGTTCCTTGGTGACACAATAATAAATACCACTGCCAAATGCCGTGTATTGTATATGTTTGTATGTTTCCCAGACAAATGTACCACTGTCAGTCACGGCAAGACTAAACTTCAACCTTGAAAGTGTTATGGTCCTCAGACATCATAGTGTCAGACACCTCTTGCTTAGTATGGTAGCATTTTTCGGAGAATCCACTTGCTGAAGAACACCATCAGCTCCTTTCACTCTTTCCTTCTCAGAGGAACTAACTTTGAGTACGGATCAACATCAGTTGGCACGACCAATGAAGCCTCTTTCATCTGAATCACCTTTTCCAAAATATTCTCAGTGTCGTCAATACACCATTGGTCAATGACCAATTTGCCATTGCCAAGATGTAGAGAGTGGGTCATCCAAGATTGTAAACTCAAGGTTTTGACCAAATCCTTGAAGAATGAATGTCATGTTGCCAAGATAGGGGTCAATAACTTCAAGACACCTTTGGTCAATGTCCACTGCCAACACCTAGAGAGTTGGTCTCCCAAGATCGTAAACTCAAGGTTTTCACCAAATCCTTGAAGAATGAACATCGTGTTGCCAAGATAAGGGGTAAATATCTCCAAGACACCTTTGGTCAATGCCGATTGCCAAGACGTAGAGAGTTGGTCATCCAAGATCGTATACTCAAGGTTTTTCCAAAATCCTTGAAAAAGGACAGTTTTATTACCAACCGGGTTCAATGTGTTCAAAACAACCTTGGTCAATGACCATTGCCAAGACCTAGAGAGTTGGTCATCCAAGATCATAAACTCAAGATTTTGACAAAGTCCATTAAGATTGAATGTTGTGTTGCCAAAATATACGTCAATGTCTTCAAGACACATTTGGTCAAAACCATTGCCAGGACGTAGAGAGTTGGTCTTCTAGTATCGTAAACTCAAGGTTGTGACTAAATCGTTGAAGAATGACAGTCATATTGCCAAGATAAGTGGTCAATATTTTCAAGACATTTTTGGTCAATGTCCAATTCCTAGATCTAGAGAGTCGGTTTGCAAAATCATAAACTCAAGGTTTTGACCAAATCCTTGAAGAATGAACATTGTGTTGCCTAAGTTAGGGGTCAAGGTCTTCAAGACACCTTTGTTCAATGTCTATTGCTATGACCTAGATAGTTGGTCTTCCAAGATCGTAAACTTAAGGTTTTGACCAAATCCTTGAAGCATGACAGTTGTGTTGTCAAGATAAGGGGTCAATGTCTTCAAGACACCTTTGGTCAATGTCCATTGCCAAGACCTAGAGAGTGGGTCACCCAAGATCGTAAACTCAAGACTTTGAACAAATATTTGAAGAGTGACAGTTGAGTTGTGTAGACTGGGCAGCCATATTTATGGAAAGACCAAACTATTTCATTATAATCAAGAAGAGGATTCCAACAATGTCCTTTTCAAGAAACCTTCTTCAAAGAAACCAAGATTTGTCCTATTAGGTCAATGTCTCCAAAACACCTTTGGTCATTGTCAGAGACTTACCTTTTTCTCTTGGAACATGAGGACCACCAGTCTTTAGCCAGAGATTAACACTCATTTGTGATCATAGCTTTAAGAAATGATAGTTAGAAGTCCAGAAAGAGAAGCATGAACACCAACACATTCCTTTAAGATCAGGTAAAAAAAAAGATTTTACAAGAGTCCTTCTGCTTCATAACTAAGCAAGGTTGGAAGTAACAGGTCAATGTCTTTTCTTGTACATTTGTATCAGCCGGAAACGATGACAATACACTCAACTTTTTGACTAAAGCTTTGAAGAATGAGTCTTGCCTTGTCTATAGTTGGACAAAATTACATGAAAACATTCCGAAAGAGTTCATCATGTAGTCTCTGCTAAAGTAAAGTGGTAGGCAGGCTTTTCATCTAGTGATACTTCCATGTTGAGCTAATATCTTTCACAAAACAAAGATGGATTCCAACACTTTCTTTCTAGGTTGCTTCCTGGTAAGGTTGGACTTGGCGGGTCCTCTTGATGCCACCTTTTTTTCCTTGCATCACTGTTGGAGGAAAGAAATTTTTAAGTCAAGTTTTTGACCAAAGACTTGAAGAATTATTGCCTTGCTTAGACAAAGACACAAAGACCACAAGGACCATTAAGACCACAACAGAAAACAACATCTCCTTCTATGATCAGGCTGAAAATAATTTTCTTTCGGAGAGAGGTCACCTCCCTTAAAGTGACCATGTAAGCTTGATCTTTATAAGTCAAGCATCCCGAAGAAACAAGCAATCAATGAGTCAATTACCGAATAAAAAAAAGAGTGTCTCACGCTTTTTGGCCAAAGCCTTAAAGAATATTTGTGGTCCTGTTTTGACTCAAGTAACGATCCTTGATTGGAGTCCATAATGACAATATTCATTCTCCAATATCTTGGCTGTAATGACAGTAAACTTGAGCGTTTGGCCAACGGTATTGTCTAGATGAGGAATAGTTCTTCTACAAAGGCGTGGTATAGATTTCACAAACCTTAAGTCATGATCCTACATTGATTGTAACAGGCTTATAGGTGTCCCATATTTTACACTTTGAGCTATTTGCCTTTTCTAGAACAAATGTGTCACCCCCGACAGCCAGAAAACTGGGAAACTATAATGGTTGACTCAACTTTTTGACTAAAGCTTTGAAGAATAAGTCTTGTTCTATCTAGCGTTGGACAAAATTCCTTAAAAACTCCCCAAAGAGTCCAACTTGGAGTCTTGGATAAAGTAAAAGGGTAGAGAGGATTCAGGTTTTCCATGTTGAGCTAAGACCTTTCTCAAGAAAAAAGGTCTATGAATAGATTCCATCAACCTTTTTTCTAGGTGGCCTCCTGGTAAGGTTGGTCTCGGCAGGTCTTTTTGATGCCACTTTTGTTTCCTTGCATCATTGTTGGAGGAAAGAAAGTTTTTGATCAAAGACTTAAAGAATGATAACTGCTTTGCCAAGACTAAGACGACGAGAAGAAGGTCAACCAAGACAAAATGGAAACCAACATCTTCCTCTACTATCAATGCTTTGCCAAAACTTGTACAAAGACGCGAAGCTAAACCAAAACCAGAATAGAAACCAATGTCTTCCTCTTTTGAGGCTGAAAATAATTTTCTTTTGGAGTGGTCTCCTCCCTCAAAGTGACCATATAAGGTTGATCTTCATGAGTCAAATGTCCCGAAGCAGCAACTGATCGTTTAGTGAACCTCCAAATGAAACAAACAGAGAGTGGTTCAAGTTTTTGGCCAAAACCTTAAAGAATAATCATGGTCTTGCTTTGACACAAGCCATGATCCTTGTCCAAGACTTTCACTATAACGAGAGTAGCCTTGAATGGTATTGTCTAGATGAAGAATAGTTCTACTCAAGGAGTGGTAGAGATCACTCAAACCTTGACATTGATGGTAACGGGCTCATAGATGTTCCACATTATACTCTTTGAGCCATTTGCCTTTTCTTAAACATGGCCAACAGCCAGAAAGTCATGAAGCTTTGACGATATGCTTAACTTTTTGACTAAAGCTTTGAAGAATGAGTCTTGCCCTGTCTAGATTTGGACAAAATTCGTCGAAAACATCCCAACTTGGAGACTTGGCTAAAGTAAAAGGGTAGGGAGTCTTCAGAAGGTTTTCCATGTTGAGCTAAGACCCTTCTAAAGACTGAAGGTCAATGAATAGATTCTAACAACCTTTTTTCCAGGTGGCCTTCTGGTAAGGTTAATCTTGATGGGCCTTCTTGACGTTGTTGGAGGAAAGAAACTTTTAAGTAAAGTTTTTGACCAAAGACGTTAAGAATGATAATTGCTTTACCAATATTAAGATAAAGACCAAAAGATCAACTAAGACAGAAAAGAAAGCAACATATTTCCCTACTATCGATGCTTTGCCAAAACTTGTACAAAGACCAGAAGGTCAACCAAGACTGAATAGACCGGGTTACACGCGACGTCGCTGCGTGTGACATACCGCAATGACCAGCGATCAGCTTGCTTATCATTGCGGAACGGCCGGGACCATTTTTCTATCGTTGGTCTGCCGCTGTCACGCATGCATCGGCATGTGTGACAAGGGCAACGACCAGCGACACCCAGTGTGCGCCCGACACCCTGACCGATCCCAGCGATCGTTGGTTGGGTCGCTGGAACATCGCTACGTGTAACCCGGCCTTAATATCTTCTTCTATGATTGATACTTTGCCAAGACTTGTACAAAGACCAGTAGGTCTACTAAGATCAGAATAGAAACCAATGTCTTCCTCTATGATTGATGCTTTGCCAAAACTCATACAAAGACCAGAAGGTCAACTATGATACAATAGAACCTAATGTCTTCCTCTATGATCTTTCAGAGAGGTCTTCTCCATTAGAGTATCATGTAAGGTTGATCTTCATGAGTCAAAAGTCCCAAAGCAACGAGTGATCGATGGGTCAACTATCAAATGAAAAAAGCCTTGAAGGATAATCATGGTCTTGCTTTGACTCAAGCCACAATCCTTATCCAAGGCTTTAACTATGAGAGTAAACTCGAACATTTGACCAATGGTATTGTCTAGATGAGGAATAGTTCTTCTCCGAATGAGTGGTAGAGATCACTTAAACCTTGACGTTCATTGGAACGGGCTCATGGATGTTCCACATTTTAATCTTCGAGTTAACAACATGTGGAAACTGACCTAAGTCAAACATTTACGAATGATTATTTCAATCCATGAATGACCCAAAGAAAGTTCTATGTAATTCTCTTCCCGGTGACTTTAATATCGAGACGTCAGAAGCTGATTGGATGTGATATCCCGTGCCATGAGCCATGAAATTAATCACGTCTTGGAAATGTTCCTTTAACAAGAAATCAGACGAACATTTGTGATGTGAGTTAGAGAGATTTTTCAAGTGGAAGCCAGAAAGTCCGCTCATCCTGGAGGAATGTGAGATGAAAGACCTGACGGAACATGGAGAGTGGTCATCGAGGAGGAACGTCACGCCCCATACAAGACAAGGAAGACCACCGTGGCCAAAACAGGCAACGTAAAGTCCAACATCTCCAAGACTCTATACTGGTCACACATGAAAAACCTACTACACATACTGAACATAAGGGGCAGTATAAGGCTAGGGTCACACTAGCGCGAATTGGGGGGTTCCGTTAAAACAGCTTTAACGCAGTGTTACTGCCATGGTAATGCCGTGTAAATGCTGCCAATGTTTCCCTATGGTGACGCGGCCCCTAGTGCAGATGAAATGCCGGCGTCTGAGTGCTGGTGTTTGAAATCTCACGCTTTTTCCTAGCGCATCAAACACCGGCACTGTATATAGGGGCAGAATTATAGTAGTTATATTCTTGTACATAGGGGCAGTATTATAGTAGTTATATTCTTGTATATAGGGGCAGAATTATAGTAGTTATATTCTTGTATATAGGAGCAGTATTATAGTAGTTATATTCTTGTACATAGGAGCAGTGTTATAGTAGTTATATTCTTGTATATAGGAGCAGTATTATAGTAGTTATATTCTTGTATATAGGAGCAGTATTATAGTAGTTATATTCTTGTATATAGGAGCAGTGTTATAGTAGTTATATTCTTGTATATAGGGGCAGTATTATAGTAGTTATATTCTTGTATATAGGAGCAGTATTATAGTAGTTATATTCTTGTATATAGGAGCAGTGTTATAGTAGTTATATTCTTGTATATAGGAGCAGTATTATAGTAGTTATATTCTTGTATATAGGGGCAGTATTATAGTAGTTTATATTCTTGTATACATGAGCAGTATTATAGTAGTTATATTCTTGTATATAGGAGCAGTATTATAGTAGTTATATTCTTGTACATAGGGGCAGTATTATAGTAGTTATATTCTTGTATATAGGGGCAGTATTATAGTAGTTATATTCTTGTATATAGGGGCAGTATTATAGTAGTTATATTCTTGTATCTAGGGGCAGTATTATAGTAGTTATATTCTTGTATATAGGGCAGTATTATAGTAGTTATATTCTTGTATATAGGGGCAGTATTATATTAGTTATATTCTTGTACTTAGAGGCAGTATTATAGTAGTTATATTCTTGTATATAGGAGCAGTATTATAGTAGTTATATTCTTGTATATAGGGGCAGTATTATAGTAGTTATATTCTTGTATATAGGAGCAGTATTACAGTAGTTATATATTCTTGTACATAGGAGCAGTATTATAGTAGTTATGTTCTTGTATATAGGGGCAGTATTATAGTAGTTATATTCTTGTATATTGGAGCAGTATTATAGTAGTTATATTCTTGTATATAGGGGGCAGTATTATAGTAGTTATATTCTTGTATATAGGGGCAGTATTATAGTAGTTATATTCTTGTATATAGGGGGCAGTATTATAGTAGTTATATTCTTGTACATAGGATCAGTATTATAGTAGTTATATTCTTGTATATAGGGGCAGTATTATAGTAGTTATATTCTTGTATATAGGAGCAGTATTATAGTAGTTATATTCTTGTATGTAGGAGCAGTATTATAGTAGTTATATTCTTGTATATAGGAGCAGTATTATAGTAGTTATATTCTTGTATATAGGAGCAGTATTATAGTAGTTATATTCTTGTACATAGGGGCAGTATTATAGTAGTTATATTCTTGTATATAGGAGCAGTATTATAGTAGTTATATTCTTGTATATAGGGGCAGTATTATAGTAGTTATATTCTTGTATATAGGGGCAGTATTATAGTAGTTATATTCTTGTATATAGGGGCAGTATTATAGTAGTTATATTCTTGTACATAGGATCAGTATTATAGTAGTTATATTCTTGTATATAGGGCAGTATTATAGTAGTTATATTCTTGTATATAGGAGCAGTATTATAGTAGTTATCTTCTTGTATATAGGAGCAGTATTATAGTAGTTATATTCTTGTATATAGGAACAGTATTATAGTAGTTATATTCTTGTACATAGGAGCAGTATTATAGTAGTTATATTCTTGTATATAGGGGCAGTATTATAGTAGTTATATTCTTGTATATAGGGGCAGTATTATAGTAGTTATATTCTTGTATATAGGAGCAGTATTATAGTAGTTATATTCTTGTATATAGGAGCAGTATTATAGTAGTTATATTCTTGTACATAGGTGCAGTATTATAGTAGTTATATTCTTGTATATAGGAGCAGTATTATAGTAGTTATATTCTTGTATATAGAGGCAGTATTATAGTAGTTATATTCTTGTATATAGGAGCAGTATTATAGTAGTTATATTCTTGTATATAGGGAGCAGTATTATAGTAGTTATATTCTTATATATAGGAGCAGTATTATAGTAGTTTATATTCTTGTACATAGGGGCAGTATTATAGTAGTTATATTCTTGTACATAGGTGCAGTATTATAGTAGTTATATTCTTGTATATAGGAGCAGTATTATAGTACTTACATTCTTGTATATAGGGGCGGTATTATGGTAGTTCTATGTGTTTTCTTTCTTGTTGTCCTGTCTACGTGTTTTGCTCTTTGATGTTGGATTATTTCTTGGGGTGACGACGCTTTCTTACAGTATAATTTTCTCTGTGATGGTTTTAC
Source organism: Allobates femoralis (assembly GCA_033576535.1). Lineage (NCBI taxonomy): Eukaryota > Metazoa > Chordata > Amphibia > Anura > Aromobatidae > Allobates > Allobates femoralis. Next base: position 505,132,530 of record JARQOC010000006.1, read on the forward strand.
TGCGGTATTAATTGGATTTATATGAAGGAGGAACATCGGCTTAGTGAGGGGTATTATTATTATTAATATTATTATTATTCCAAAGCATGAAGATGAACAAAGGCACAAACAAGACCACCGAGGAAAGGAAATGTTTTGTCTCACGCTGGATGAATGTGGTTTCTTGTATTGTGGGATGAGGCCACGTGATAATTTTCCATGTCGGGAGATTGCACTTGTTCCTGCATTAATATAAGAAGTGCTGACATTCCTCTGTGCTGCTGTGATGTCTACTTTTTCTACTACATAATTCTGTCTGCATGTATGTATAAGACCAGCACACTGATCTCCTGAAATCCTCTGTGCTGCTGGGACCTGCTCCTTCCTCTATCTATGTCTGTGACTCCTCTCCTGAAATCCTCTGTGCTGCTGAGACCTGCTCCTTCCTCTATGTATCTCTGTGACTCCTCTCCTGAAATCCTCTGTGCTGCTGAGACCTGCTCCTTCCTCTATGTATCTCTGTGACTCCTCTCCTGAAATCCTCTGTGCTGCTGGGACCTGCTTCTTCCTCTATGTATCTCTGTGACTCCTCTCCTGAAATCCTCTGTGCTGCTGGGACCTGCTCCTTCCTCTATGTATCTCTGTGACTCCTCTCCTGAAATCCTCTGTGCTGCTGAGACCTGCTCCTTCCTCTATGTAAGTTTTTGGGTTAACCTCCACCCCTCATTCTCTGCCCGCAGGATTGGAGGGGGGGATTAGCGTAGTTCATCAGTGTTGCGGGACGCCTAGTATAGCTGTACTCATACACATATATCTCCTGATTTACGGGGGGACGTCTCAGAGCCACACACTGACAGGTGGAAGACCCCAAATACACTGAACACATTTCTCTGTCTTATATACAGTAGACGGGGGGTGTACTTATATATCCGTCTCTCTTCCCATAAAAGGTCTTATATACAAAGACGTTGGGATTTGTGTTTTCCCGGACCTCGTCCGTATGAATGAGCCGCATTCTTACACTATGAGCGAAAGCAGCCGCAAACCGTCACATTCTCCTTCTCCAAAACACAAACAGTAGGGAGCGCGGCGAAACGCGTGAGTCATAACAATACATAACCCCGGGGGGAAGCACGCCGGCCAACGTCCGTCTTAAAGGGTCCAAATCCTTAAGGTTCTCGAAAAAATGTCAAGAAGAAAGGTCACAAAAAGTTACAATGAAAAGTGGACGCCAAAAAATTACAAAGAAGAAAGTTCACAATAATTATGAAGAAACAAGGGCTCGAAAAGGTAAGAAGAAACAAGGGCTCGAAAGGGTAAGAAGATACAAGGGCTTGAAAGGGTAAGAAGAAACAAGGGCTCAAGAACATACGAATAAACAAAGGCTCCAAAACGTAAGAAGAAACAAGGGCTCAAAAGAGTAAGAAGATACAAGGGCTCAAAAGGGTAAGAAGAAACAAGGGCTCAAAAACGTAAGAAGAAACAAGGGCTCGAAAAGGTAAGAAGAAACAAGGGCTTGAAAGGGTAAGAAGATACAAGGGCTTGAAAGGGTAAGAAGAAACAAGGGCTCAAAAACATACGAAGAAACAAGGGCTCCAAAAGGTAAGAAGAAACAAGGGCTCAAAAGAGTAAGAAGATACAAGGGCTCAAAAGGGTAAGAAGAAACAAGGGCTCAAAAACTTAAGAAGAAACAAGGGCTCGAAAAGGTAAGAAGAAACATGGGCTCAAATAGGTCAAAAGAAACAAGGGTTCGAAAGGGTAAGAAGAAATAAGGGCTCAAAAGGGTAAGAAGGAACAAGGGCTCAAATGGGTAAGAAGGAAAAAAGGACTAAAAAAGTGAGAAGATACAAGGGCTTGAAAGGGTAAGTAGAAAAAAGGGCTCAAATAGCTAAGAGAAAACATGGGCTCAAAAAGGTAAGAAGAAACAAAGGTTCAAATGGGTAAGAAGAAACAATAGCTCAAATAGGTAAAAAGAAACAAGGGCTCAAATGGGTAAGAAGAAACAAGGGCTCAAAAAAGTGAGAAGATACTAGGGCTTGAAAGGGTAAGAAGAAACAAAGGCTCAAAAGTTGAGAAGAGAGATTAAAAAAAGTTACGGAGAGAAATATCATAAAGTTTTTAAGAATTGTGACAAAAACTTATTAAGAAGAAATGTCTTAAAGTTATGGAGAAACAAGGAAAAATTTAAGAAGAAACAAGGGCTCAAAAAGTTAAGAAGAGAGATTTTAAAAAAAATCTGAAGAAGACCAGATAATGGAGGAGGACCTTACTTTACTTTGGTTCTTAATGTGCAACCACAAACGAGACTTATGGGCAAATGTTTGGATCACCTGTAGATAACGTGTCCTACCAGGGCATTGGGACCTTGAGGAGTTACCACTGTGACTGCTCTGCCTGTATTCAGTTCCAGTTCAGCCTGTGATCCGTTCTGTTCCTGCTGTTATTCTGGTCTCTGTTCAATCGTGTTCCATTGTCGGTCCTGCCCTTGCTCCTGGTCCGTCCAGCCTGTATTCCAGTATTGGTCCTGTCTGTGTTTCTGCACCAGCACTGCCTGTCTTCCTGTGTTGGTCCTGCCCGTATTCCTGGGCCGTCCAGCCTGTGTTCCAGTATTGGTCCTGTCTGTGTTCCTGGTCCGTCCAGCCTGTATTCCAGTATTGGTCCTGTCTTTGTTTCTGCACCAGCACTGCCTGTCTTCCTGTGTTGGTCCTGCCCGTATTCCTGGTCCGTCCAGCCTGTATTCCAGTATTGGTCCTGTGTGTGTTTCTGAACCCATCCAGCCTGTATTCCAGTATTGGTCCTGTCTGTGTTCCTGGTCCGTCCAGCCTGTATTCCAGTATTGGTCCTGTCTGTGTTCCTGGGCCGTCCAGCCTGTGTTCCAGTATTGGTCCTGTCTGTGTTCCTGGTCCGTCCAGCCTGTATTCCAGTATTGGTCCTGTCTGTGTTCCTGGGCCGTCCAGCCTGTGTTCCAGTATTGGTCCTGTCTGTGTTCCTGGTCCGTCCAGCCTGTATTCCAGTATTGGTCCTGTCTGTGTTTCTGCACCAGCTCTGCCTGTCTTCCTGTGTTGGTCCTGCCCGTATTCCTGTTCCGTCGAGCCTATATTCCAGTACTGGTCTTGCCTGTATTCCTTAACCCGTCCAGTCTGTGTGGGGGCAACATCCCTGCCTGTGTTAATGTGGCGCCCCTCCGGGTAAACCGCCACCAGAGGTACTGCACTTCTGCGGTTAGGAGGTGTGGTGCCCCTGTTCTCCAGGTGTTGAGATGGGATGGTTGAGCCCGAAACACAACACACACACATAGTGATGGGCCCCTGGGACAATGGGTGGACCCTGAGGGAGGACCCAGGCCACAAAAAGGGGGCGGGGCAGTGTTAGACACGTGAGTTCAGTAGTAGGAGACCGGAGGGGTAACATCAACTGATGGAGGAGTGGTAGTCAGGGTGCAGAGGCAGTGTGGTGCTGACTCCCGTGGGCTGAAGCTATGCCACCCCGCTCGCCCATGGGAGGGAGAGAACTGACCGGTAGAGACAGACAAGAACCCTTGGGGTGTGGAGAAGACAGCGATCACCCGTATGCCTGAATCTGACGAGACAGAGGGGTTGGTGGAGGACACAGGGACCGGCCCTGTAGACGGTGCGGAAGCTTCAAGCCTCAGACTCCTAACGGGATCTGTAGCCGAACACCCTAGACATCTTGGGGAAGGTGGCTGAACTAGGGAGCAGTGCCCGGGAGGGATCCTAATGGCCCCCGGGACACACAAAGCACCCGTGGCCACCGGTACCTGAGCTCTGTGCTGCGGAGAGCATTGAGAGCCTGAGGGGCAGAGAGACGACCCGCTCACCTCAGATGAAAGTTACCCCTAATAACGCCGAGAGACGAGACCCACCAGAGACTGTGACACGTAAAAGGGAGAGTAAAGGGCACCAATCGTGACTACACTGTACCAACCCGGCTCTGGAGAAAGAGTACCAGAGACTGGCAGAGAGTGTACCCGGCGGCCATGTTTAACACCTGAGTAAAAGTAACAGAACTGCAGCTGTGGTGTGTGAGACTTTTATTCCCGGCGACCATCGCCGCCTACGACACTGGAGGTACTGCTGACCGAGTGACCAACTGCCGAGGTACGAGCCGGGGAAAACCAATCCACTGCCCTGGGATCTGCGCTCCGCCTGCGGGGAGCGAGACTATCTAATCTGCTGGTCATCATCCCCAGAGGTTCTGCAGCAGCAGCACCCGCCTTGGCCACATACCGCAGGTGGCATCACGAATACCCCTTATTCCTTCAGACTTTCCATAACATCACCCCCCCTTTATTAAATGACACCCCCAGGGTCATGGGACCGGGTCTCGGCCCTCATCTGTCCCTGTGAAAAGAACCAAGAAGTGAAGACATGAGAACAACTAGTAACTGCCCGGTACCGAGTCTTCCCCGACCCTGGAGTGGGCGTGTTATTCCTATGTCAGTACTTCCCGTATTTATGGTCCGTCCAGCATGTATTCCAGTATTGGCCCTGCCTATGTTCCTCACTCAGTCCAGCCTTGCCTGTGTTCCTGCACCAGCCCTGCCTGTGTTCCTGCACTAGCCCTGCCTGTGTTCCTGCACCAGCCATTCCTGTGTTCATGCACCAGCCCTGCCTGTGTTCCTGCACCAGCCATTCCTGTGTTCATGCACCAGCCCTGCCTGTGTTCCTACACCAGCCCTACCTGTGTTCCTGCTCCAGCCCTGCCTGTGTTCCTGCACCAGCCATTCCTGTGTTCATGCACCAGCCCTGCCTGTGTTCCTACACCAGCCCTACCTGTGTTCCTGCTCCAGCCCTGCCTGTGTTCCTGCACCAGCCCTGCCTGTGTTCCTGCACCAGCCCTGCCTGTGTTCCTGCACCAGCCCTGCCTGTGTTCCTGCTCCAGCCCTGCCTGTGTTCCTGCACCAGCCCTGCCTGTGTTCCTGCTCCAGCCCTGTCTGTGTTCCTGCACCAGCCTTGCCTGTGTTCCTGCTCCAGCCCTGCTTGTGTTCCTACACCAGCCCTACCTGTGTTTCTGCACCAGCCCTGCCTGTGTTCCTGCTCCAGCCCTGCCTGTGTTCCTGCACCAGCCCTGCCTGTGTTCCTGCTCCAGCCCTGCCTGTGTTCCTGCACCAGCCCTGCCTGTGTTCCTGCTCCAGCCCTGCTTGTGTTCCTACACCAGCCCTGCCTGTGTTCCTGCTCCAGCCCTGCCTGTGTTCCTGCTCCAGCCCTGCCTGTGTTCCTGCACCTGTCCTGCCTGTGTTCCTGCATCAGCCCTGACTGTGTTCCTGCACTAGCCCTACCTGTGTTCATGCACCAGCCCTGCCTGTGTTCCTGCACCAGCCCTACCTGTGTTCCTGCCCCAGCCCTACCTGTGTTCCTGCACCAGCCTTGCCTGTGTTCATGCACCAGCCCTACCTGTGTTCCTGCCTCAGCCCTGCCTGTGTTCATGCATCAGCCCTGCCTGTGTTCCTACACCAGCCAACCTGTGTTCCTGCACCAGCCCTGCCTGTGTTCATGCATCAGCCCTACCTGTGTTCCTACACCAGCCAACCTGTGTTCCTGCACCAGCCCTGCTTGTGTTCATGCACCAGCCCTGCCTGTGTTCCTGCACCAGCCCTACCTGTGTTTCTGCACCAGCCCTGCCTGTGTTCATGCACCAGCCCTGCCTGTGTTCCTGCACCAGCCCTGCCTGTGTACCTGCACTAGCCCTGCCTGTGTTCCTGCACCAGCCCTACCTGTGTTTCTGCACCAGCCCTGCCTGTGTTCATGCACCAGCCCTGCCTGTGTTCCTGCACCAGCCCTGCCTGTGTACCTGCACTAGCCCTGCCTGTGTTCCTGCACCAGCCCTGCCTGTGTACCTGCACTAGCCCTGCCTGTGTTCCTGCACCAGCCCTGCCTGTGTTCCTGCTCCAGCCCTGCTTGTGTTCCTACACCAGCCCTGCCTGTGTTCCTGCTCCAGCCCTGCCTGTGTTCCTGCACCAGCCCTGCCTGTGTTCCTGCTCCAGCCCTGCTTGTGTTCCTACACCAGCCCTGCCTGTGTTCCTGCTCCAGCCCTGCCTGTGTTCCTGCTCCAGCCCTGCCTGTGTTCCTGCACCTGTCCTGCCTGTGTTCCTGCATCAGCCCTGACTGTGTTCCTGCACTAGCCCTACCTGTGTTCCTGCACCAGCCCTGCCTATGTTCCTGCACCAGCCCTGCCTGTGTTCCTGCACCAGCCCTACCTGTGTTCCTGCCCCAGCCCTACCTGTGTTCCTGCACCAGCCTTGCCTGTGTTCATGCACCAGCCCTACCTGTGTTCCTGCCTCAGCCCTGCCTGTGTTCATGCATCAGCCCTACCTGTGTTCCTACACCAGCCAACCTGTGTTCCTGCACCAGCCCTGCTTGTGTTCATGCACCAGCCCTGCCTGTGTTCCTGCACCAGCCCTACCTGTGTTCCTGCACCAGCCCTGCCTGTGTTCATGCACCAGCCCTGCCTGTGTTCCTGCACCAGCCCTGCCTGTGTACCTGCACTAGCCCTGCCTGTGTTCCTGCACCAGCCCTGCCTGTGTTCCTGCTCCAGCCCTGCCTGTGTTCCTACACCAGCCCTGCCTATGTTCATGCACCAGCCCTGCCTGTGTTCCTGCTCCAGCCCTGCCTGTGTTCCTGCACCAGCCCTGCCTGTGTTCCTGCACCTGTCCTGCCTGTGTTCCTACACCAGCCCTGCCTATGTTCATGCACCAGCCCTGCCTGTGTTCCTGCTCCAGCCCTGCCTGTGTTCCTGCACCAGCCCTGCCTGTGTTCCTGCACCTGTCCTGCCTGTGTTCCTGCACCAGCCCTGCCTGTGTTCCTGCTCCAGCCCTGCCTGTGTTCCTACACCAGCCCTACCTGTGTTCCTGCACCAGCCCTGCCTGTGTTCCTGCACTAGCCCTGCCTGGGTTCTGTTCCGATATCTTGTGCCTATATCCAGTACCCTGTCCAGCCTGCTTCCTGTACCCGTATCCTATTTCCAGTCCTGCCTTTATCCCTGACCCTGAACCCGTTCCTGCCTGGGTTTCTGTATCGGTCCGGTCTGTATCAGTTGTCCTGCTATTACTCAGCTCCGCACAGCTACTGCACACCTGCAGGCACTGCCCTGAGAGTGGCACCTGGCCTCTATGGCAGCCTAGTCTGGCCTCACCATCAGAAGCTCTGGGAAGACCCGATAGGCCCCTCCCTCATCGGGGTAAACCGGGCTCTGAATCCCAGTGGGTCCTCTTCCGCTCACTCCACCAGCATTACCCATGAAATCACCTGATGAAGCATTCAGAACCCTCGTACCCACCAGAAGGAGGCACCAGAGAGAGTCCCTGAACGTCTTACACCTGTACGGGACCATACAAAACAGCCGCTACGAGTAAAAGTAAATCCCATTTTGATTACATCGTCAGTCCGTCACCCATATAATAATAGGACCTCAGTGGAGCGGTGGACGGGAGCCAAGAGAGCGGCTATAGATAGATCTCCGCACTCAGCTCCACTCATTTCATAAGATTCCGTTTATTTATCTTCAATATTCGCAGAATTTCTCCACTACGGCCCTATATCCCCCTCTTCCTCCCCACCTCTAATGAAGTTAGGTTTTCTAGGGCACGGTTCCCACTTGTTCTTTAACCGTTTGAAGGCTCGGAAGTTTCTGCATCAATTCAACATATACTTAGTGTCCTAGCTGCAAAGATGTGCGACTTCCATCAAGGCCTTGGGTCTATTCATTTTACACATGTTGGTGAAACCCCACAGAACTCGAAGAAGGATTAGAAATGATCAAGAAAGTGTTCAGGTCTTGTCCAAACTTAGTGGATATTGGGGTGGAGACTCTTCCAAGGAACAACAGAGGTGTCCTTATTTTAGATTTATCTAATAAGAGGTCAAATATGTAGAGTCTAGTAGTGGAGCCCCAGATGAAGCTCAGTAGTGTGGTCATGTCCATGGAGATATTGCCTAACAGTTCCTAACCTTCATACTGTCTTGACCTGTCAGTGTTCCATAGACCTCTTATTGAATCTCTCCATATGTTAGTGGAGTCTAGTGGTGGAGCCCCAGATGAAGCTCAGTAGTGTGGTCAGGTCGAAGAACATATTGCCTAACAATTCCTGTGTTGTGATAACCTCCTTATTTTCTCAACCTGTCAGTGATCCATAGATCTCTTCTTGAATCTCTCCATGTGTTAGTGGAGCTCCAGATGAAGGTCAGTAGTATGGTCAAGTCCATGGAGATATTGTCTAACATTTGTTGACACCTGTATTGTGATGATGACCACCATATCGTCTCGACCTGTCCGTCATTCATAGGCCTTTTCTTGAGTATTTCCATGTGTTAGTGGAGTCTGATTGGAGCCTAGTGTCGTAGCCCCAAATGAAGCTCAGTAGTGTGGTCAAGTCAAGTCCATTAAGATATTTCCTGACTCCTTGTGATGACCTCCACACCTTCTGGACCTGTTGATGATCCTCCTCTTGAGTCTCTCTGTATGTTAGTGGAGTCTAGTGGTGAAGCCCCAGATGAAGCTCAGTAGTGTGGGCAGATCCATGGAAATATTGCCTAACAGTTCCTGACACCTGTGTTGTGATAACTTTCATACCTTCTCATCCTGTTGGTGATTCCTAGGTCTCATCTTGAGTATTTCCATGTGTTAGTAAAATTTAGATGGAGCCTAGTGGCAGAGCCCTAGATGAAACTCAGTAGTATGGTCAGAATCATAGAGATATTGCCTTACAGTTCCTGACAGCTGTGTTGTCATGACCTCCATATCTTTTCAACCTGTCAGTGATCCATGAGTAATCCATGTCTTAGAGGAGTCTAGATAGAGTATAGTGGTAGAGCCCTAGAGGAAGCTCAGTAGTGTTGTCAAGTCCACACAGATATTGCCTAACAGTTCCTGACACCTGGGCTGTGATGACCACCGTACCTTCTGGACCTGTTGATGATCCATATGACCCTTGTTGTGTCTCTCCATGTGTTAGTGGAGTCTAGCGGTGGAGCCCCAGATGAAGCTTAGTAGAGTGGTCAAGTCCACAGAGATATTGCCTAACAGTTCCTGATAGGTGTGGTGTGATGACCTCCATACCTTTTCGACCTGTCAGGGATATACAGACCTCTTCTTGAGTGTCTCCTTGTGTTAGTGTAGTCTAGATGGAGCCTAGTGTCATAGCCCCAAATGAAGCTCTCAGTAGTGATGCTACCGTACCTTCTGGACCTGTTGATGATCCATATGACCCTTCTTGTGTCTTTCCACGTGTTAGTGGAGTCTAGCGATGGAGCCCCAGATGAAGCTCAGTAGAGTGGTCAAGTCCACAGAGATATTGCCTAACAGTTCCTGATAGGTGTGGTGTGATGACCTCCATACCTTTTCGACCTGTCAGGGATATACAGACCTCTTCTTGAGTGTCTCCTTGTGTTAGTGTAGTCTAGATGGAGCCTAATGATGGAGCCCCAGATGAAGCTCTCAGTAGTGATGCCACTGTTCTAACATGGTGATGTCAGAATAGAGACTCCTTAAACTGTCATTAGCTGCTTCATTCCCCGTAGGTAGCAAAAAATGTAGTGGGTAGAGTGAGCAGAGCACACATCCGGGTCAAGTGTGTAACATTAGGACTAGGGTAAGAGAAAGGGCTAGGAGAAAGGTTTGAATATTATGGGTAAAGTTGGGGCAAGGGTTGAAAATACAGTATGACTAAGGTTAGGGCTAGGGTTAGTGATATGACTGAAGTTATGACTAGGGCAAGGATTATACTATTATGACTAAAGTTAGGGCTAGGGTTAGTGATATGACAATGGTTAAGGCTAGGGATAAGACTAATGTCAGGGTTAGGGATATCGTTAGGAATAGGGTTATCACTATCGTTTGGGATAGTGCTAGAGAAAAGAACCCAATAATTTCTGACCTCACCATAGCAGTACAATGACATCACTGTTGATCACCTCTAGGGTCTACGATCTACATGATGATTGAAGGGACCTGTAGGACCCCAAATTTATAGGTCCTTGGGGTATTGTCCAAGATCAAAATATTAAGACTCCCTATAGTTAGTTGGTGAAAGCCTGGCATAGAGAGCACCTTGTTGAGTTACGCTCAATGGGGGCTTCACTTTTAGCCAAGAAACTGCAGTTTCATAGATAGAATTGACCTAATTTATCAGGTACCAACTTGGTGTTTAAATCACTGCTGGCATAGAAAGTTAACTAGGTGTCATGGATGTTAATGGAGTGTCGATGACCGCCATTTCAGCAATAAGACGGCATGTTCCTTGGCCGAGTCACGCGAGTTTGGTGTCCTTAGCGATGGACACGTCTACCGTGAGTCACGAGACCATGTTTCGTCTATGGCACGACAAGGATGAATGAAGAGCTAGATATACCCAAGACGGGAGTAAAAGTGCCAGTACCTAATGTCTGGAGATCGAAAACTACAATGTATCCACTGGATCCCAACAAAAAATCTATAACAATAGATCAGGTGCCATGGAGAATATTGTCTGAGGGACTTTAGGACCTCCTAGGACCTAGGGATGAGCTTAACACCCCCATAACTACTTCTGGAGGCTCGAATTGAGTACTCTACATTTCCTATCCCTCAATTTCCTTGAAGAACACTACAGTGATTCCCGAACCAATCCTAGATGGCTGATAACAAAGAACAACAGATTACACTCAGCTACATAAAACACTTAGATACATACAGTGGCCCCCAGGATGTAGGTGTCAACATCCAGTCCTTTAAGTTTCAATTAAACTGTTAAAATAGAACTCTATCTTAATTTTTTCATACATCTGTTCCTCATGGGCGGGGCTAGATTTTGGACTCCACCTCTTCACAAGTAACAACTTCGTAGAGAACAAAGGTTGACATGGGTAAGTTTTTTCCCTATAGAGTACCCAGTTCAGTCATACAATACAATGACAACTGATTGATTTCATTGAACGTTTTGCAAATTACTAGGAGTCATCAAGGGTCCCTTCTGAAAATAAAAAGGGGGTTTCTAAAATTGTAAAAACCTGGTGAAGTATCCATATTGACTTTTACATTTGGTACTATACTATATATAAATATCAGCCGATGTAAATATAAAAGATCTTACCTCTCTAGTTCTGCTGACCATTAGTTGGAGCATCTGGAGAGGCAGAGCCTAGCACTTGGTTCCACCCATGAGGAACAGAAATAAGGAAAACCTAAAGAAAAAGATATTTTTTTACCAGTATAATATATAAATCACTTCTACTTGGCAACAACTTTCTTGTGTCTTGTGGATGAAGTATGTCTATTATTTATAGCTTGTGGACAGGTAGGGCCTAAAATTTGTTCCTGCCCATGAGGAGCAGAAAAGCAGAAAAGAGTTTTTTTACCAGTATAATATTAAAATCACAGCTTTTGCCACCGACTTATCTATGTCTTGTGTATAAAGTATTTGTATTTTTTGGTGCTTGTGAAGAGGAAGAGCCTAAAACTTGGTTCCGCCCATGAGGAACAGAAATATGGAAAAACCTAAATAAAACGTTATTTCTTAGTAATATGATAAATATTTAAATGACTGCTTCTCAGCAATTACTTTCATGTGTCTTGTATATGAATTACAATATTTTTTTTCAACTTAAAGGGGTATAGCACCGTTCAACCAACATGAAAAACAAAAAATTATGGCAAGTGTATATTGATGTACCTGATCCTGGTGATGTATCCATATTAGGTGCTATATTTAGTACTATATATCAATATCAGTATCCTTAAAAGCAACAAACCTTTGCTTTCTAGTGTTGCTGTGTATCAGATGGTGCTGGTGAAGAGGTGGAGCCTATAACATGGTTCCGCCCATGAGAAACAGAAATATAGAAAAACTTAAAGAAAAAAGTTATTTTTTACCAGTATAATAATTATTAAAACTACTGTTTCTCGGCAACTACTTTCATGTGACTTGTGGATGAATTATGTCTATTATTTGGTGCTTGTGGAGAAGTGGAGCCTAAAACAGGGCTCCGCCCATGAGGAACAGAAATATAGGGAAACCTAAAGAAAAAGGTTTTTTTTACCAGTATAATAATTATAAAAATGACTCCTTGTCGGCATCTACTTTCTTGTGTCTTATAGTTGGATTTTTTTAAAATCTTGTCTTAAAGGGGTAAAGCACTTTACAAGCAACATGAAAAACACAAACTTATGGGCAGTGCATGTAAATGTAACTGAACCTGGTGATGTATCCATATTGACTTCTACATTTGGTGCTATATATCAATATTAGCAACCTTCAATGCAAAATACTTTTGCTGTCTATTAGTTAGTGCTTGTGGAGAGGTGGAGCCTAAAAATTGGATCTGCCCATGAGGAACAGAAATTTGGAAAACCTAACGAAAAAGTTTTTTTTACCAGTATAATAAATATTAAAATGACTGCATCTCGACAACTACTTTCTTGTGTCTTGTGCATGAATTTTTAATAAATCTTGTCTTAAAGGGATATAGCACCCTTCAAGCAACATGAAAAGCACAAAATTCTGATGTACCATAATCTAACTCATTTACTTACACATTCCAGGGCCCCACTATCAGGGCTAACCACGTGATCAACAACAGATCCATCGAGACCATTAGTTCTGCGGCTGACGGATCTGTGTTTACAGGACAGTAATGGATTTGCTTAGTTCTCCAGACAGATTTACAAACATTTCAAGAGAATCGCGAGTCATCAGTGGAAAGACTAAAACAGCGAGTTCTGCCGAGTTTACAAAGATCAACTCCATTAGCTTGAAAATGTCAGCTGCGGAGCGGCAATTAGGAAAAAGACCACCCCAACCACCACAGCAGAAGACAGGACACCCCAACCACCACCGCAGAAGACAGGACACCTGAACCACCAAAGCAGAAGACAGGACACCCCAACCACCACAGCAGAAGACAGGACACCCCAACCACCACAGCAGAAGACAGGACACCCCAACCACCACAGCAGAAGACAGGACACCCCAACCACCACAGCAGAAGACAGTACACCCCAATCATCACAGCAGAAGACAGGACACCCCAACCACCACAGCAGAAGACAGTACACCCCAATCATCACAGCAGAAGACAGTACACCCCAACCACCACAGCAGAAGACAGGACACCCCAACCAACACAGAGAAGACAGGACACCCCAACCACCACAGCAGAAGAAAGGACACCCCAACCCACACAGCAGAAGACAGGACACCCCAACCAACACAGAGAAGACAGGACACCCCAATCACCACAGCAGAAGACAGGACACCCCAACCACCACAGCAGAAGAAAGGACACCCCAACCCACACAGCAGAAGACAGGACACCCCAACCACCACAGCAGAAGACAGGACACCCCAACCACCACAGCAGAAGACAGTACACCCCAATCATCACAGCAGAAGACAGGACACCCCAACCACCACAGCAGAAGACAGGACACCCCAACCACCACAGCAGAAGACAGGACACCCCAACCACCACAGCAGAAGACAGTACACTCCAATCATCACAGCAGAAGACAGGACACCCCAACCACCACAGCAGAAGACAGTACACCCCAATCATCACAGCAGAAGACAGGACACCCCAACCACCACAGCAGAAGACAGGACACCCCAACCACCACAGCAGAAGACAGTACACCCCAATCATCACAGCAGAAGACAGGACACCCCAACCACCACAGCAGAAGACAGTACACCCCAATCATCACAGCAGAAGACAGGACACTCCAACCACCACAGCAGAAGACAGGACACCCCAACCACCACAGCAGAAGACAGTACACCCCAATCATCACAGCAGAAGACAGGACACCCCAACCACCACAGCAGAAGACAGTACACCCCAATCATCACAGCAGAAGACAGGACACTCCAACCACCACAGCAGAAGACAGGACACCCCAACCACCACAGCAGAAGACAGTACACCCCAATCATCACAGCAGAGATAGGACACCCCCCAACCACACCACAGCAGAAGACAGTAACACCCCCAATCATCACAGCAGAAGACAGTACACCCCAACCACCACAGCAGAAGACAGGACACTCCAACCACCACAGCAGAAGACAGGACACCCCAACCACCACAGCAGAAGACAGTACACCCCAATCACCACAGCAGAAGACAGTAACACCCCAATCATCACAGCAGAAGACAGTACACCCCAACCACCACAGCAGAAGACAGGACACCCCAACCACCACAGCAGAAGACAGGACACTCCAACCACCACAGCAGAAGACAGGACACCCCAACCACCACAGCAGAAGACAGGACACTCCAACCACCACAGCAGAAGACAGGACACACCCCAACCACCCACAGCAGAAGACAGTACACCCCAACCACCACATCAGAAGACAGGACACCCCAACCACCACAGCAGAAGACAGGACACCTGAACCACCACAGCAGAAGACAGTACACCCCAATCATCACAGCAGAAGACAGGACACCCCAACCACCACAGCAGAAGACAGTACACCCCAATCATCACAGCAGAAGACAGGACACCCCAACCACCACAGCAGAAGACAGTACACCCCAATCATCACAGCAGAAGACAGTACACCCCAACCACCACAGCAGAAGACAGGACACCCCAATCACCACAGCAGAAGACAGTACACCCCAATCATCACAGCAGAAGACAGGACACTCCAACCACCACAGCAGAAGACAGGACACCCCAACCACCACAGCAGAAGACAGTACACCCCAATCATCACAGCAGAAGACAGGACACCCCAACCACCACAGCAGAAGACAGTACACCCCAATCATCACAGCAGAAGACAGGACACTCCAACCACCACAGCAGAAGACAGGACACCCCAACCACCAGAGCAGAAGACAGTACACCCCAATCATCACAGCAGAAGACAGTACACCCCAACCACCACAGCAGAAGACAGGACACTCCAACCACCACAGCAGAAGACAGGACACCCCAACCACCACAGCAGAAGACAGGACACTCCAACCACCACAGCAGAAGACAGGACACCCCAACCACCACAGCAGTAGACAGGAGACCCCAACCACCACAGCAGAAGACAGTACACCCCAATCATCACAGCAGAAGACAGTACACCCCAACCACCACAGCAGAAGACAGGACACCCCAACCACCACAGCAGAAGACAGGACACCCCAACCACCACAGCAGAAGACAGGACACCCCAACCACCACAGCAGTAGACAGGACACCCCAACCACCACAGCAGAAGACAGAACACCCCAACCAGCACAGCAGAAGACAGGACACCTCAACCACCACAGCAGAAGACAGGACACCCCAACCACCACAGCAGAAGACAGGACACCCCAACCACCACAGCAGAAGACAGGACATCCCAACCACCACAGCAGAAGACAAGACACCCCAACCACCACAGCAGAAGATAGTACACCCCGATCACCACAGCAGAAGACAGGACGCCCCAACCACCACAGCAGAAGACAGGACACCCCAACCACCACAGCAGAAGACAGGACATCCCAACCACCACAGCAGAAGACAAGACATCCCAACCACCACAGCAGAAGATAGTACACCCCAACCACCACAGCAGAAGACAGGACACTCCAACCACCACAGCAGAAGACAGTACACCCCAACCACCACAGCCAGCAGAAGACAGTACATCCTAACCATCACAGCAAAAGAAAGTGCACCCCAACCACCACAGCAGAAGACAGTATACCCTAACAACAGAGTGTACCCAAAGTCATACAGTATATTATATGTATATAGGCACAGTATTATAATAGTAGTATGTATTCTTTTACATAAGGGCAGTAACAGTAACATAGCAGTTATATCCTTGTACATAGGGGACATGTGATGAACCACACCTCGCAGCCCTAAAAAATGTGGTATGTGGCTGTCCCCGGGGATAACAATCCCTTCCCATCAGCCTGACTGCCTAGAAACAACACTTTCCTGTCATCTTAGGAATACCACTTTCCCATCACCCTGACAAGCAGCGGACAACATCTCTCCATCATCTTGACAGGCAGTGGGAAACACTTTCCGCCAACCTGACAGGCTGTGGAGACACTTTCCTGCCATCCTGCCAGACAGTGGATGTAAGATTCCTACCCAGACAGGCAGTGAGTACAACTTTCCCATTATCCTCATCATCTGGAAGTACCACTTTCCTACCCCACTGACAAGTTATGGGTACTGCTTTCCCACCCCCTTGACAGGCAGTAAGTACAACTTTCCCATCATCCTGAATGGTTAGTAGTATCACTTTCCCACCCCACTGACAGGTTATGGGTACCGCTTTCCCATCCTCTTGACAGACAGTGGGTGTAACTTTCCTACCCAGAGAGGCAGTGGGTACAACTTTCCTATCATCCTGACTGGTTGGGAGTATCACTTTCCAACTCCACTGACAAGTTATGGGTATCACTTTCCCATCCTCTTGACAGGCAGTGAGTACAACTTTCCTATCATCCTGACTGGTTGGGAGTATCACTTTCCCACCCCACTGACAAGTTATGGGTATCACTTTCCCATCCTCTTGACAGGCAGTGAGTACAACTTTCCCATCATCCTGACTGGTTGGGAGTATCACTTTCCAACTCCACTGACAAGTTATGGGTACCACTTTCCCATCCTCTTGACAGACAGTGGGTGTAACTTTCCTACCCAGAGAGGCAGTGGGTACAACTTTCCAATCATCCTGATCACCTGGGAATTCCACTTTCCCACCCCACTGACAAGCTATGGGTACTACTTTCCCATCCCCTTGACAGCCAGTGGGTACAACTTTCCCATCACCCTGACTTGCAGTGGGTCCCTTGGCCATGCCTCCTTTGAACTCTGCTGGACTGTTGCCTCGCACAGCCGTCTTTGGTCCCAGACCACTCGCTCAAGGTCCGGGTCTGTGGCCCCTGCTCCTGGAGAGCTTCTAGGCTGTCGTCAGTCCTCTTAATAGACATGGCCAGAATAGATGGGACTGTCACATCTTCTGTTAGTTCCCCGGGTCCTGTCTTCTGGCCTCCGTCTGACTCCGCAGCCATTTGGTTGGATGGGGGAAAGCTGTTGGATCTCTGGGGGGCCCCTTTGTGAAGGGACCCTACACCACCCTGACCCATACACAGAACAGTGGATGGATTGTGGGCCGGGGCAGTGATCTGTGCGATGGTCACAGAAAGATAGATACATATATAAATCATATATTAGATAATACATAGATAAAAGGTAAATAATATGTTTTATAGATACATAAAAGGATGATAGATAGATAGATAGATAGATAGATAGATAGATAGATAAGATAGATAGATAGATAGATAGATAGATAGATAGATAGATAGATACGATAGATAGATAGATAGATACAATAGATAGATAGATAGATAGATAGATAGATAGAGATAGATAGATAGATAGATAGATAGATAGATAGATAGATAGATAGATAGATATAGATAGATAGATAGATTAGATAGATAGATAGATAGATATAGATAGATAGATAGATAGATATTTTCCCCTCTTAATCTCTCCCCCTCAGTGACATTTCTCTTATTCCCGGTGTATTGTTCCTCCTCGGTTGTGCATTGTCCTCTGTCCCCGGTGTCTGGAGGCGTCTTATAATCAGATTCTTCCTCGTTCCTCTGCACAATGACACATTATAACTTTGTGACCCTAAAGATGTAAAATCTTATTTTCCTTAATTTGGCTCCATGTTCTCTGGTTGGGGGATCGGAAATGTTGGCTGAAGAAGAAAGAGCCGAGTGTCTGGGACCTTGTGTTCCCCGGATGTGTGCGAGAGGGAAAGCCTCACCTCAGGGAGATGGAGGACGACACATTATGGAACGAGGCCAGGGGCTGTGATAACGTACCTGTGCCGACAAGCTCTGTGCCATCGTTATACAGACCTTTCTCATAATCCTCCTCTCATCACATCTGTTCGCAAAACGCAAAAGGGCGGCCCAAAGTTCAAGATTATGCTTAGGAACCCATCGTTAATAAAAACCACCCCACAATATGGTCAAGAAAGGGTAAAGGACAATATTTGAAGGGTGGCTTCCATGATGGGTTTTGGGGTCCACCTGTGATGAAATAATTTTTGGACCTCTGGGCTAGTTTTTGGACTTTTCTGCCCAAAGGGTCGAGAACAAACAATTTTTGATCAAAGGATTGAAATGTTCTAGGCAAAATGTTCTCCACTGAGTTGTCTCTTCATTTTCTTCATCGTTAGACACCAAGTTTTTTGGGTCCACCTGTTTTGATTTCTAGGCATCTGGGTAGTTTTTAGACTTTTCTACCCACAGGGTCACGAATGAAGAATTTTTGGTCATAGAATCATCATATTCTAGGCAAAATGTTCTCTACCGAGCTGACTGTTTACCAGAATTCACAAACATTTTGGGGTCCACCTGTTCCAGAGCGATTAAATAATTTTTGGACCTTTGGGCAAGTTTTTGGACTTTACTACCCAAAGGGTCAAGAACAAAATATTTTTGGTCACAGGATCAACATGTGTCGAGCCCAGGCTTTGGGGTACTCGGGTGTCAGGCGGCAAAGGGTTAACTGCTGTGTCACGGGGAATGGTGGCCGCGCCTTACCCTGTGTCCTGGGCCTATCTTTGAAAAGGGGATTTATTTACAGGGGATTATGTACAATGTTAGTATCTGTCGTGACGCCACCTGCAGTGTCTGGTGATGTGCACCAGCGCTGCCACTGTCCTCCTGAGGCCGATGGGATTGCGGCTGAGAAGATGCAGCAGAGTCAAAGTCACTTCACCCGGGTACTTTACTGGAACTTTTAGCAGTGTTATTACAGTCCTCAGTGCAGTTAGCTGTTAAATGACAAGTGGCTGCGGGTGGCTGCAAGCAGAATTCTGGAAGCTGGACGGAACCCCCAGCATATGCCTTTCCTGTTCCAATTCTTCCCTGCTTCCCAGTAGTCGGGGTGAAGTCTGACCCCATAAAGTAGATCTGACCTCCTGCTGTCTCTCACTCTCTTTCTTTCTCTTGCTCCCATGGGGTAACCTTCTGCTGAACACTGCGGCTTTGCCTGGCTGTGTCTGGTCCCCTTTATTGGTCGCTTGAGAATCAGGGCCGTATATGAATATACACCCGTGCATCAGATTTTCTGCGGGCCTTGAAGGATCCCACAAGTGGTTTCTCTCCTGGGGCGCACTCTCTTAGGTTCCTCTATCCCTCTCTCGTTCTCTGTATCTGGGATCTGTCCTTGTTGTTCCCGGGTCCCTCAGCTGAGAGACCCTCCTCGCTCCCTCAGGCCATCCGCCTGGTCTCTCCAACTCCTCCTCCGACGACTCCTCTAACTCCCCCTAGGGGTGGTTTTGTACTCCCTCCCGGTTACCTCTCACTGTGATACCTAGTGTGGGGTGTGGGTTTAGGGTTCCGCCTATCATCCTGAAATCCATTTGCAGCTGGGTGTGACTACACCTCTTTTACAGGTGCAGTACCGCTCTGTGGCACCTACATAATGGGGCGCCACACATATTCTAGGCAAAATGACCTCCACCGAGTTGACTCTACCAGAATTCACACACACTTTCTTCGTTGTTCGACACCAAATTTTTTGGACTCACCTGCTCCAATTTCTAGGCATGTGGGCAGTTTTTGGACTTCCTATCCAGGGGTCAAGAACAAAGACGTTTTGCTCACAGGACTGGTATGTTCTAAGCAAACTGTTCACCACCAATTTTTAACTCTTTACCAGAATCCACAAACAATTTCTTCATCATTCGACACAAAGTTTTTTGGGTCCACCTGTTACGGAGTGATTAAATAATTTTTGGACCATTGGGCAACTTTTTGGACTTTTGTACTGAGAGGGTCAAAATTAGAACGAAGAATTTTTGGTCACAGGAAGGCTAAGGGTCACATTTGTTATTACCGCGCTGCCCCGGGGGGGTCGTGCTAAAAACTTAAGTGTTTTGCAGAATAAACGCGGTGCTAACGCCATGGTAGCACAGTGTTTGTGCTGCCCATACTCACCTACGGAGGCCCCGCCTGTAACGCGACATCAACGCTGGCATCAGATGGTAATCTTGCGGTATTTCCAAATGCGAGCAAAGACGCTGCAGAGCGTTAGGAAATACCGCAAGATTTCATTCTGTGTCCAGCGTTGACGTCACGTTAGGGGCGGAGTCACCACAGGTAAGTATGAGCAGCGTTAACGCGGTGCTAAGATGGCGTTAGCACCGCATTTATGCTGCAAAACACTACATTTTTAGCGCGACCCCCAGGGCAGCGCGGTAATAACAAATGTGACCCTAGCCGAATGGCATGTTCTAGGCAAAATGTTCTCCATCAAGTTGACTCTTTGCCGGAATTCACAAACATTTTTTTTGTCATTCGACACAAAGTTTATTGGGTCCACCTGCGCGATTCAATAATTTTTGGACCTCTGGGCAAATTTTTGGATTTTTCTACTCGGAGGGTCAAGAATGAATAATTTTTGGTCACAGAATCAACATGTTCTTGGCAAAATGTTCTCCTCCGAGTTAACTCTTTACCAGAATTCACAAACATTTTCTTCGGCTTTCGTCATCGAGTTGTATGAACAGATTTAGAAAAAAAATCGACCCCTCGGCGCTTGTATAATTTAATGTCCCCCGGTCTAAATTTGAAAATATGGTAAACTCAATCCACATGAATGACTGCGGGATGACGACGGGAAAGTCGTTGGAAGTTGGTTCTGTTATTCCCAGGGCACCAGAGCCCTGACAAAACCCCTCATAAAGGCGCATTCCAGCCGAGGTAGAGGCATTCCTCAACCCCAGATGGTCGGGTATTTTTGAGGCTCGTTCCTGTCGTCAGCTGAGAGCTTTAATCAGGGGACATGTGGTTTCATTTTTCTCAAAACAAGTCTTGCTCCTCGCGTAAAATATGTAATAAAGTTGGGGCAGGTCTTGTCCCTATTTGGTTCATCTCGAGCAGAGGGTATCTAAAAAAAATTGAAAAATGTCCATTTCCAAGTGTCAGCCTTTATCCTCCTGACCACCAGGACAAAGTCACATTCAAAACTCTTAAAAGTGACACGTAAAAGTGAAAAACTGTCAAAAAGGCCATGAGATACTGAAATATGTACTGGAATCATATCCTGAGTCAACAGAAAATCAACGGATTCTGCAGATAGAGCAACGCTGCACTCTGGCTCCCCTAATTGTATGGTGTGACGCTGCACTCCAGCTCCCCCAATTGTATGGAGCAACGCTGCACTCCAGCTCCCCCAATTGTATGGAGCAACGCTGCACTCCGGCTCCCCCAATTGTATGGAGCGACGCTGCACTCCGGCTCCCCTAATTGTATGGAGCGACGTTGTACTCTGGCTCCCATTATTGTTTGGAGTGACGCTGCTCTCTGGCTCCCTTAATTGTATGGAGCGATGCTGCACTCCAGTTACCCTAATTGTATGGAGTGACGCTGCACTCCGGCTCCCCTAATTGTATGGAGCGACGCTGCACTCCCGATCCCCTAATTGTATGGAACAACGCTGCAATCCAGTTCCCTAATTGTATGGAGCGACGCTGCACTCTGGCTCCCCTAATTATATGAAGCAAAGCTGCACTCCCGCTCCCCTAATTTTATGGAGTGATGCTGCACTCCCGCTCCCCTAATTGTATGGTATGTTGCTGCACTCCAACTCCCCTAATTGTATGGAGCGATGCTACACTCCAGCTCCCCTAATTGTATGGAGCAACACTGCACTCAGCTCCCCTAATTGTATGGAGCGATGCTACACTCCAGCTCCCCTAATTGTATGGAGCGACGATGCACTCTGGCTCCCCTAATTGTATGGAGTGACGCTGCACTCCGGCTCCACTAATTGTATGGAGCAACACTGTACTCCGGCTCCCCTAATTGTATGGAGCGACCTGCACTCCGGCAACCCTAATTGTATGGAATTGACACTGCACTCCCGCTCCCCTAATTATATGGTATGTTGTTGCACTCCAACTCCCCTAATTGTATGGAGCGATGCTACACTCCGGCTCCCC
Organism: Allobates femoralis; assembly: GCA_033576535.1. Lineage (NCBI taxonomy): Eukaryota > Metazoa > Chordata > Amphibia > Anura > Aromobatidae > Allobates > Allobates femoralis. The sequence goes on from JARQOC010000006.1 coordinate 505,154,494, forward strand.
TAATTGTATGGAGCGACGCTGTACTCCGGCTCCCCTAATTGTATCGAGCAAAGCTGCACTCCGGCTCCTCTAATTGTATGGAGTGGCGCTGCACTCCGGCTCCTCTAATTGTATGGAGCGACGATGCACCACGGCTCCCCTAATTGTATGGAGCGACACTGCACTCCAGATCTCCTAATTGTATGGAGCAATACTGCACTCTGGCTCGCCTAATTGTATGGAGCGATGCTGCACTCCGGCTCCCTAATTCTATGGAGCGACACTCCACTCCGGATCCACTAATTGTATGGAGCGACGATGCACCACGGCTCCCCTAATTGTATGGAGTGGCACTGCACTTCGGCTTCCCTAATTGTATGGAGCAAAGCTGCACTCCGGCTCCCCTAATTGTATGGAGCGACGCTGCACTCCGGCAACCCTAATTGTATGGAGCGACGCTGCACTCCGGCAACCCTAATTGTATGGAATTGACACTGCACTCCGGCTCCCCTAATTGTATGGAATTGACACTGCACTCCGGCTCCCCTAATTGTATGGAGCGACGCTGTACTCCGGCTCCCCTAATTGTATCGAGCAAAGCTGCACTCCGGCTCCTCTAATTGTATGGAGTGACAATGCACTCAGGCTCCCCTAATTATATGAAGCAACACTGCACTCAAGCTCCCCTAATTGTATGGAGGAACGCTGCACTCCGGCTCCCCTAATTGTATGGAGCAATGCTGCACTCCGGGTCCCCTAATTGTATGGAGCAACGCTGCACTCCGGCTCCCCTAATTGTATGGAGCGACGCTGCACTCCAGCTTCCCTAATTGTATGGAGCGATGCTGCACTCCGGCTCCCCTAATTGTATGGAGCGACACTGCACTCCGGCTCCCCTAATTGTATGGAGCGATGCTGCACTCCGGCTCCCCTAATTGTATGGAGCGACGCTGCACTCCGGCTCCCCTAATTGTATGGAGCAACGCTGCACTCCAACTCCCCTAATTGTATGGAGCAAAGCTGCACTCCAGCTTCCCTAATTGTATGTAGCAATGCTGCACTCCGGGTCCCCTAATTGTATGGAGCGACACTGCACTCCGGCTCCCCTAATTGTATGGAGCAAAGCTGCACTCCGGCTCCCCTAATTGTATGGAGCAAAGCTGCACTCCGGCTCCCCTAATTGTATGGAGCAATGCTGCACTCCGGGTCCCCTAATTGTATGGAGCGACACTGCACTCCGGCTCCCCTAATTGTATGGAGCGACGCTGCTCTCCGGCTCCCCTAATTGTTTGATTTCATTTGATTCCTCTATTTTTATATGAAATTAAACTTAAAATAGTAAATTGTTTCCAGAATCCTAATCCGTGTTGTATGTTTTAAGTCTGACACATTGTTATTATTTATATAAAGACACAATGACCGCAACGTCTCCACACAATCCCAGCCACGTTCCCGACATGTGGCCTCACCGGATCCTCAGAGCCTGATCCATCCGAGCCGACCACAGACAATGTAATATGGAAGGATTCACATGTCAACATGAAATCTGCTGCTAATTACCGTATAATACCGAAACAATGCTAATATAACCCTGAACCAAGAACGAACAGGAATCATTCATATGCTACAATGATACTACAATAATACTGCCACTATATACAACTACTATAATATTGCCCCTATATACAAGAATATAACTACTATAATACTGCCCCTATGTACAAGAATATAACTACTATAATACTGCCCCTATATACAAGAATATAACTACTATAATACTGCTCCTATGTACAAGAATATAACTACTATAATACTGCTCCCTATATACAAGAATATAACTACTATAATACTGCTCCCTATAAACAAGAATATAACTACTATAATACTACTCCTATATACAAGAATATAACTACTATAATACTGCCCCTATATACAAGAATATAACTACTATAATACTGCTCCTATATACAAGAATATAACTACTATAATACTACCCCTATATACAAGAATATAACTACTATAATACTGCCCCTATGTACAAGAATATAACTACTACAATACTGCTCCTATATACAAGAATATAACTACTATAATACTGCTCCTATGTACAAGAATATAACTACTATAATACTGACCCTATGTACAAGAATATAACTACTATAATACTGCTCCTATATACAGGAATATAACTACTATAATACTGCTCCTATGTACAAGAATATAACTACTATAATACTGCTCCTATATACAAGAATATAACTACTATAATACTGCCCCTATATACAAGAATATAACTACTATAATACTGCTCCCTATAAACAAGAATATGAATACTATAATACTGCTCCCTATAACAAGAATATAAACTACTATAATACTGTTCCCATATACAAGAATATAACTACTATAATACTGCCCCTATGTACAAGAATATAACTACTATAATACTGCCCCTATATACAAGAATATAACTACTATAATACTTCCCCTATATACAAGAATATAGCTACTATAATACTGCTCCCTATACACAAGAATATCACTACTATAATACTACTCCTGTGTACAAGAATATAACTACTATAATACTGCCCTATATACAAGAATATAACTACTATAATACTGCTCCTATATACAAGAATATAACTACTATAATACTGTTCCTATATACAAGAATATAACTACTATAATACTGCTCCTATATACAAGAATATAACTACTATAATACTGTTCCTATATACAAGAATATAACTACTATAATACTTCCCCTATATACAAGAATATAGCTACTATAATACTGCTCCCTATACACAAGAATATCACTACTATAATACTACTCCTGTGTACAAGAATATAACTACTATAATACTGCCCCCTATATACAAGAATATAACTACTATAATACTGCTCCTATATACAAGAATATAACTACTATAATACTGCCCTATATACAGGAATATAACTACTATAATACTGCCCCTATATACAAGAATATAACTACTATAATACCGCCCCTATATACAAGAATATAACTTCTATAATACCGCTCCTATATACAAGAATATAACTACTATAATACTGCCCTATATACAAGAATATAACTACTATAATACTGCTCCTATATACAAGAATATAACTACTATAATACTGCTCCTATATACAAGAATATAACTACAATAATACTGCTCCTATGTACAAGAATTATCTACTGTAAACTGCTCTATATACAGAATATAACTACTATAATACTGCCCTATATACAAGAATATAACTATATAATACTGCTCCTATATACAAAAATATAACTACTATAATACTGCTCCTATGTACAAGAATATAACTACTATAATACTGCTCCTATATACAAGAATATAACTACTATAATACTGCCCCTATATACAAGAATATAACTACTATAATACTGTTCCTATATACAAGAATAAACTACTATAATACTGCTCCTATGTACAAGAAATAAACTACTATAATACTGCTCCTATATACAAGAATATAACTACTATAATACTGCTCCTATATACAAGAATATAACTACTATATAATGCTCCTATATACAAGAATATAACTACTATAATACTGCCCCTATATACAAGAATATAACTACTATAATAATGCTCCTATATACAAGAATATAACTACTATAATACTGCCCCTATATACAAGAATATAACTACTATAATACTGCCCTATGTACAAGAATATAACTACTATAATACTGCTCCTATATACAAGAATATAACTACTATAATACTGCCTCCTATGTACAAGAATATAACTACTATAATACTGCTCCTATATACAAGAATATAACTACTATAATAATGCTCCTATATACAAATATAACTACTATAATACTGCCCCTATATACAAGAATATAACTACTATAATACTGCCCCTATGTACAAGAATATAACTACTATAATACTGCTCCTATATACAAGAATATAACTACTATAATACTGCTCCTATATACAAGAATATAACTACTATAATACTGCCCTATATACAAGAATATAACTACTATAATACTGCTCCCTATAAACAAGAATATGAATACTATAATACTGCTCCCTATAAACAAGAATATAACTACTATAATACTGTCCCATATACAAGAATATAACTACTATAATACTGCCCCTATGTACAAGATTATAACTACTATAATACTGCCCTATATACAAGAATATAACTACTATAATACTGCTCCTATATACAAGAATATAACTACTATAATACTGTCCTATATACAAGAATATAACTACTATAATACTTCCCCTATATACAAGAATATACTACTAAATACTGCTCCCTATACAAAGAAATACACTACTATAATACTACTCCTGTGTACAAGAATATAACTACTATAATACTGCCCCTATATACAAGAAAAAAATATAAACTACTATAATACTGCTCCTATATACAAGAATATAAACTACATATATACTGCCCTATATACAAGAATATAACTACTATAATACTGCCCTATATACAAGAATATAACTACTATAATACTGCTCCTATATACAAGAATATAACTACTATAATACTGCTCCTATATACAAGAATATAACTACTATAATACTGCTCCTATATACAAGAATATAACTACTATAATACTGCTCCTATATACAAGAATATAACTACTATAATACTGCTCCTATATACAAGAATATAACTACTATAATACTGCTCCTATATACAAGAATATAACTACTATAATACTGCTCCTATATACAAGAATATAACTACTATAATACTGCTCCTATATACAAGAATATAACTACTATAATACTGCTCCTATATACAAGAATATAACTACTATAATACTGCTCCTATATACAAGAATATAACTACTATAATACTGCCCCTATATACAAGAATATAACTACTATAATACTGCTCCCTATAAACAAGAATATGAATACTATAATACTGCTCCCTATAAACAAGAATATAACTACTATAATACTGTTCCCATATACAAGAATATAACTACTATAATACTGCCCCTATGTACAAGATTATAACTACTATAATACTGCCCCTATGTACAAGAATATAACTACTATAATACTGCTCCTATATACAAGAATATAACTACTATAATACTGCCCCTATGTACAAGATTATAACTACTATAATACTGCCCCTATGTACAAGAATATAACTACTATAATACTGTTCCTATATACAAGAATATAACTACTATAATACTTCCCCTATATACAAGAATATAGCTACTATAATACTGCTCCCTATACACAAGAATATCACTACTATAATACTACTCCTGTGTACAGGAATATAACTACTATAATACTGCCCCTATATACAAGAATATAACTACTATAATACTGCTCCTATATACAAGAATATAACTACTATAATACTGTTCCTATATACAAGAATATAACTACTATAATACTTCCCCTATATACAAGAATATAGCTACTATAATACTGCTCCCTATACACAAGAATATCACTACTATAATACTGCTCCTATATACAAGAATATAACTACTATAATACTGCTCCTATATACAAGAATATAACTACTATAATACTGCTCCTATATACAAGAATATAACTACTATAATACTGCCCCCTATATACAAGAATATAACTACTATAATACTGCTCCTATATACAAGAATATAACTACTATAATACTGCCCCTATATACAAGAATATAACTACTATAATACTGCTCCTATATACAAGAATATAACTACTATAATACTGCTCCTATATACAAGAATATAACTACTATAATACTGCTCCTATACATGAGAATATAACTACTATAATACTGCCCCTATATACAAGAATATAACTACTATAATACTGCCCCTATATACAAGAATATATCTACTATAATACTGCACCTATATACAAGAATATAACTACTATAATACTGCCCCTATATACAAGAATATATCTACTATAATACTGCCCCTATATACAAGAATATAACTACTATAATACTGCTCCTATATACAACAATATAACTACTATAATACTGCCCCTAGTATTGGTAGATTTGTGGGCCCTTCAGTTGTGACTCCGGGTCCTCGTTGTCCATCTCCCCTGGTTCCTGGCCGTGGCCTCACCTTATCTCTTGTGGATCGTACACAGGATCAGTCCGGGGATTACGGGCCTCGGGCTCAATAAGACGAGGTTATTTATACAATAAATGTCTCAGCTCTCGAGAGTTTATCAGATTCATTTGGACGTTCCTTACTTGATGATCCCTCTTCTTAGCCGACATCTCTACTTTATGAAAAATTGATTGAAGTCTTTTAGATTACTCTGGAAGAGGAACCTTGTTTTGGGGATTCTTAGCATAATGAGATCCGGGCAGATGATGAGGACAGGAGCCGTGTCCTCTTACGGGAGAAGTACCTGCAGATGTGACCTGCTAAACCATCGGCTGCTCCTCTCATCCGCTCTTGGAACAAAGCCTGGATGAACAATGAAAAGAGAAGCAGCAGGTCGCCGGAGCTCATAGTGTTGATTTCTTGCTCCTCTTTGTGATGTCCTCTATCCACCTTGCTACCCATACAATTATATGGCTCGTTATGGGTTAAGTTTAATTTCAATGCATAATAATTCAAAGATTCTGGTGATAGGGAGGTGCAGGACCTGCATAGTCAGTGTGAATTGATTGATCTGCATTACTCTATAGTAACAACACCTTTATAAAACCGAAAATGGGAGTTGTAGTCTCAATCTGTGAATAATAATCACAAATCTTCAAATGATAGGGAGGTGCAGAATCTACAGAGTCAATTTTAATTGATTCATCTGTGATACTTTACAGTAACAGTACCTTTATAGGATTGAAACTGGGAGTGATTGTTAAGGCCCCGTCCCCGGCGACTGGCGGGTGCACACACGTTTTTGGCGCCCCACCAGGGTCGCCGACCCCCATTTACATGTGGCGACATCTCCAGCCCCGCGCCAGCGAGCCCTCCGGGGTGTTTGAAAGTCCAAGCAGCGATGCAGGACAATAGGAGCCTATGGCTCCCATCACCTGACAGGTTGCCGGCGGCCGGGAACTTGGGGTGATGTGTGCACATCGCCCCAGATCGGTGGCCTGGTTTCAGAGCAGTGCTCTGAAACCAGGCGACCTCCCTGCGGCGCCGACATCGCCCCTTTACATGAGGCGACGTACGGGCCAAATCGCCGCCGATAGGCCACGCCGCTACGTCGCCTATGCAATTGGTGGCGATGTCGCCCCGTGTGACGGGGCCTTTAGGGTACCTTTACACGTCGCAACATTGCATGCAATTTCACTTGCAATTTACTGGTTGCAGTGAAATCATGGACACATTGTTCTATTTGTACACGGCAACAAAATGGAACAATGTGTCCATGATTTCACTGCAACCAGTAAGTTGCAAGTGAAATTGCATGCAATGTTGCGACGTGTAAAGGTACCCTTAGTCTGTGAATAATAATCCAAAGATTCAGGTGATAGGGAGGTGCAGGACCTGCAGAGTCAATGTGTACTCACTCACCCTGCCCTTACTCAGCCTGCACTCATTCAGCATGTACTCAGCCCGCACTCACCCTGCACTCACTCAACATGCACTACAGTCACCCCACACTACGGTCATCCCGCAATCAGCCTGCTCGCACTCAGCCTGCCCGCACCACGGTCACCCTCCACTCAGCCCACACTCACCCTGCACTCACTTAGCCTGCCCTCACTCATCCCACACCACTGTCAGCCCGCACTCATTTAGCCCGCGCCATGGTCACCTTGCACTCACTCAGCCCGCACCATGGTCACCCCGCACCTCACGGTCATCCCGCACTAAGCCAGCCCTCACCCTGCACTCAGCCCGCAACATGGTCACCCTGCACTCAGCCCGCACTCACCCTGCACTCACTCAGCCAGCTCCACGGTCATCCCATACTTGGCCCGCACTCACACAGTCCAAACCACGGTCACCACGCACTCACTCAGCCCGCCCCATGGTCAGTCAGCACTCATTCAGCCTGCACTCACACTGCCCTCAGCTCGCACCACGGTCACCCCGGACTCATTCAGCCTGCACCACGGTCATCCTGAACTATGGTCATCCTGCACTACGGCGATATGAGGAATTGGTATACCTGACCTGTAGTCCAGGCAGAGAACTCAGAAAGCAGATTATACAGGTCCATAGACATAAATCTGTACATAGCAGTGTATTTCTATGTCCCTGGAGGATGCGGTTCTACCAATGACTCACAGCCTACACTGAGAGGAAGATTTTGTATACTTGACCTGTAGTGCAGGCAGAGAGCCCAGAAGAACAATATATTGTTACATAGAGGTATATCTATATATAACAGTGTATTTCTATGTCCTTGTAGAATGCCGCTCTGCCAATGAACTGCAGCCCAAAATGAGAGAGATCGTAGGATTTTGTAAGCTTGACAGGTAGAGAATCCAGTAGCAAATTATACAGGTGCATAAAGATATATCTGTACATAGCAGTGTATTTCTATGTCCCTGTAGGATGCAGCTCTACCAATGAACTACAGCCCAAATTGAGAGATAGGATGATTTGGTTTACTTGACAGGCAGAAAGCCCAGAAGATTATACAGGTACATAGAGATACATCTGTACATGGCAGTGTATTTCTATGTCCCCGTAGGAAACAGCTTTACTAATAAGCCATATCCAAACTGAAAGATAGGAGGATTTGGTATACTTGATAGGCTGAGAGTCCACAAGCACATTATACAGTTACTTAGAGGTATATCTGAATATAGCAATGCATTTCTGTGTCTCTGTAGGATGCCGTTTTGCCAATGAACCGTAGCCCAAAATTAAAAAGATAGTAGGATATGGTATACTTAGCAGGTAGAGAATCCAGTAGCAGATTATACAGGTACATAGAGATATATATGTACATAGCAGTATATTTCTATGTACCTGTAGGAAACAGCTATACTAGTAAGCCACAGCCCAAACTGAGATATAGGAGGATTTGTTATACATAACAGGCAGAAAACCCAGAAGAAGACTACATAGGTACTTAGAGATAGAAACATTTGTACCCTATGACCCTATAGGATGTGACTCTACGAATGACCCACAGTGCAAACAGGGAGAGATAGGAAAATGTGGTATACTTGACAGGCAAGGTACAAAGAAGCAGGTTATGCAGGTACATACAGATACATCTGTACATTGCAGTGTATTTCTATGTCCCTGTAGGATGCAGCTCTGGCAGCGAACTACAGCCCAGACAGAGAGATAGGAGGGTTTGGTATACTTAACAGGCTGAAAACCCAGAAGCAGATTATACAGGTACATAGAGATACATCTGTACATTGCAGCATATTTCTATGTCCCTGTATTCCAGAGGTTAGAAGAATTACAGCAATGTCAATTTCTTTCTAATTGCAAAAATGTGATTTTCTAATTTTTTACCAGTGTCTCTGGAAGTTGAACAGACAACCTCTACAGTTGCAGAAAGGAGCTGAACCTTTGAGGCACAGGCTCTGTTGTTGTGAATTGGAAGAATTGTGACTCTTCGAGAAAAATGTTCGTATTTCCCATTCACTTCAGTTATACTCGGAACGCAAGTTGAGCCCGTCCGAGCGTCCGACCCGCTGCAGAGTACTCACCTTTCGACATCATCATCTAATTCCTGTGTGATGTCACTATGACATCATTATCCAATCACAGCACTGTGTGACCTCACTGCACCCGATATAATGTAGACTGCAGAACATGGGGGTATTGCCCCACTTTAAAGAACTAAAACCCCAATCGTCTCACCGAATTTCGGTTGTTCTATTCTTTAGTGACTCCCCTGGGGAATAGACAGCCATTGTGATGGAGGTCAGCGGTATCCATTCCCTAGATGGGATATCATCAAGTAGCTGAATGAAAAGTTCATCTTTACAAGATTTGTGCTTATGCAGAGTCCCCTAGAGACCCTCCCTCTAAATGTGTTGGAGAGGGGGCGCGGAGGAGCCCAGACAAGCTGTCAGCAGCCGCCAACATCTGGAGCAACAAGCTCTGGATATAAATGAGAACATCTGGACTGACTGGAAACACAGCGGTGCAAGGGGTTCAGAAAGACCAACTGCAGGTGCCTCAATGCAGGTCCCAAACTGAGATATGAGGTGTAATACCGCCCCTATGTACAAGAATATAAATATTACTAGATGGTGGCCCGATTCTAACGCATGGGTTATTCTAGAACACCTTGTAAACGGTAGTGAACTGCATCGCACTGACTGACAGCATTATAGACAGAAGTGAAGTGCGTCACACTGACTGACAGCCTTATAGACAGGAGTGAAGGACGTCACACTGACTGACAGCCTTGTAGACAGAAGTGAAGTGCGTCACACTGACTGACAGCCTTGTAGACAGGAGTAAAGTTCGTGACACTGACTGACAGCCTTATAGGCAGGAGTTAACTGCGTCACACTGACTGACAGCCTTGTAGACATGAGTAAAGTTCATGACACTGACTGAAAGCTTTATAGGCAGGAGTGAAGGATGTCACACTGACTGACAGCCTTGTAGACAGGAGTGAAGTGTGTCACACTGACTGACAGCCTTGTAGACAGGAGTAAACTGTGTCACACTGACTAACAGCCTTGTAGACAGGAGTGAAGTGCGTCACACTGACTGACAGTCTTGTAGACAGGAGTGAAGGACGTCACACTGACTGACAGCCTTGTAGACAGGAGTGAAGGATGTCACACTGACTGACAGCCTTGTAGACAGGAGTGAAGGACGTCACACTGACTGACAGCCTTGTAGACAGGAGTGAAGGACGTCACACTGACTGACAGCCTTATATACAGGAGTTAACTGCGTCACACTGACTGATAGTCTTGTAGACAGGAGTGAAGTGCGTCACACTGACTGATAGCCTTATATACAGGAGTGAAGGACGTCACACTGACTGATAGCCTTATATACAGGAGTGAAGGACGTCACACTGACTGACAGCCTTATATACAGGAGTGAAGTGCGTCACACTGACTGACAGCCTTGTAGACAGGAGTGAAGTGCGTCACACTGACTGACAGCCTTGTAGACAGGAGTGAAGGACGTCACACTAACTGACAGCCTTATATACAGGAGTGAAGTGCGTCACACTGACTGACAGCCTTGTACAGAGGAGTGAAGTTCGTCACACTGACTGACAGCCTTGTAGACTGGAGTGAAGGACGTCACACTGACTGACAGCCTTTTATACAGAAGCGAAGGATGTCACACTGACTGACAGCCTTATATACAGGAGTGAAGTGCGTCACACTGACTGACAGCCTTGTAGACAGGAGTGAAGGATGTCACACTGACTGACAGCCTTGTAGACAGCAGTGAAGGACGTCACACTGACTGACAGCCTTGTAGACAGGAGTGAAGGACGTCACACTGACTGACAGCCTTATATACAGGAGTTAACTGCGTCACACTGACTGATAGCCTTGTAGACAGGAGTGAAGTGCGTCACACTGACTGATAGCCTTATATACAGGAGTGAAGGACGTCACACTGACTGACAGCCTTATATACAGGAGTGAAGTGCGTCACACTGACTGACAGCCTTGTAGACAGGAGTGAAGGACGTCACACTAACTGACAGCCTTATATACAGGAGTGAAGTGCGTCACACTGACTGACAGCCTTGTACAGAGGAGTGAAGTTCGTCACACTGACTGACAGCCTTGTAGACTGGAGTGAAGGACGTCACACTGACTGACAGCCTTTTATACAGAAGCGAAGGATGTCACACTGACTGACAGCCTTATATACAGGAGTGAAGTGCGTCACACTGACTGACAGCCTTGTAGACAGGAGTGAAGGATGTCACACTGACTGACAGCCTTGTAGACAGCAGTGAAGGACGTCACACTGACTGACAGCCTTGTAGACAGGAGTGAAGGACGTCACACTGACTGACAGCCTTATATACAGGAGTTAACTGCGTCACACTGACTGATAGCCTTGTAGACAGGAGTGAAGTGCGTCACACTGACTGATAGCCTTATATACAGGAGTGAAGGACGTCACACTGACTGATAGCCTTATATACAGGAGTGAAGGACGTCACACTGACTGACAGCCTTATATACAGGAGTGAAGTGCATCACACTGACTGACAGCCTTGTAGACAGGAGTGAAGTGCGTCACACTGACTGACAGCCTTGTAGACAGGAGTGAAGGACGTCACACTAACTGACAGCCTTATATACAGGAGTGAAGTGTGTCACACTGACTGACAGCCTTGTACAGAGGAGTGAAGTTCGTCACACTGACTGACAGCCTTGTAGACTGGAGTGAAGGACGTCACACTGACTGACAGCCTTATATACAGAAGTGAAGGATGTCACACTGACTGACAGCTTTATATACAGGAGTGAAGTGCGTCACACTGACTGACAGCCTTGTAGACAGGATTGAACTGCTTCACACTGACTGACATCCTTGTAGACAGGAGGTGAAGTGCATCATACTGACTGACAGACCTTGTACACAGGAGTAAGGAGTGAGGATGGAGGAGGCTCTGAGGATGGAGGATGCTGTGAAGATGGAGGAGACTGTGAGGATGGGGAGACTGTGAGGATGGAGGAGGCTGTGAGGATGGGGAGGCTGAGGGGATAGAGATGGCTGTGAGGATGGAGGAGGCTGAGAGGATGGGGAGGCTGTGAGGATGGGGAGGCTGTGAGGATGGGGAGGCTGTGAGGATGGGGAGGATGTGAGGATAGGGGAGGCTGTGAGGATGGGGACACTGTTAAGATGGGGAGGCTGTGAGGAGCCCGCATGCTGTGGGGATGCTCACCGCCGCTCCGCTGTGTTCCTGGAGGGGATGGAGGAGGCTGTGAGGATGGGGAGGCTGAGGGGATGGAGTAGGCTGTGAGGATGGAGGAGGCTGTGAGGATGGGGAGGCTGAGGGGATGGAGGAAGCTGTGAGGATGGGGAAGCTGAGGGGATGGAGGAGGCTGTGAAGATGGGGAGGCTGAGGGGATGGAGGAGGCTGTGAGGACTGAGGAGGCTGAGAGAATGGAGGAGGCTGCAAGGATAGGGAGGCTGAGGGGTTGGAGGAGGCTGTGAGGATGGATGAGGCTGAGGGGATGGAGGAGGCTGAGGGGATGGGGAGGCTGTGAGGACGGGGAGGCTGTGAGGATGGAGGAGGCTGTGAGGATGGGGAGGCTGTGAGGATGGAGGAGGCTGTGAGGATTGGGAGGCTGTGAGGATGGAGAAGGCTGTGAGGATGGGAAGGCTGTGAGGATGGGGAGGCTGTGAGGATGGAGAAGGCTGTGAGGATGGGAAGGCTGTGAGGATGGGGAGGCTGTGAGGATGGGGAGTTGTGAGGATGGGGAGGCTGAGGGGATGAAGGAGGCTGAGGGGATGAAGGAGGCTGTGAGGATGGAGAAGGCTGTGGGGATGGAGGAGGCTTTGAGGGGGGAGGAGGCTGAGGGGATGTAGGAGGCTGTGAGGGTGGAGGAGGCTGAGGGGATGGAGGAGGCTGAGGGGATGGAGGAGGCTGTGAGGATGGGAAGGCTATGCGGATGGGCAGGCTGTGAGGATGGAAGAGGCTGTGAGGATGGAGGAGGCTGAGGGGATGGAAGAGGCTGTGAGGATGGAGGTGGCTGAGGGGATGGAGGAGGCTGTGAGGATGGGGAGGTTATGAGGATGGAGGAGGCTGTGAGGATGGGGAGGCTGTGAGGATGGAGGAGGCTGTGAGGATGAGGAGGCTGTGAGGATGGGGAGGCTGAGGGGATGGGTGAGGCAGTGAGGAGCCCGCATGCTGTGGGGACACTCAACGCCGCTCCATTCCGTTGTCTTTATGGAGGGGATTATATTAGAATAGCGGCGCGAACTATGGTGCCATATTTGAAATACAATGTGCGGCTTGGCGCGCGCCCCTCCTCTGATTGGTCATCGCTAAACGCGGCGACCAATCAGAGAAGCGGCGCGCGCCAAGCCGCACATTGTATTTCAAATATGGTGCCATGGCACACTCCACTATTCTGATTGGTCAGCGCTAAACGCGGCAGCCAATCAGAGGAGCAGTGCGCGGTTTGCATGCCGCTCCTCTGATTGGTCAGCGCTAAACGCGGCGACCAATCAGAATAGCGGCGCGCGGTTTGAATGCCGTTCCTCTGATTAATTGTCGCGTTCAGTGCTAACCAATCAAAATAACGGCGCGCTCCATGGCGCCATATTTAAAATTATTTTATAAGTATTTTAGATATGGCACCTTGGGACGTGCCGCTCCTCTGATTAGTCGGCCGCGGCGACCAATGAGAGACGCGGCATTCAAACCGCACGCCAAGCCCCGCTACTTCTTTGACTGGTCGCCACGGCCGCGGTGACCAATCAGAAAGGTACCGCGGCTTGGCGCGCGGTTTGAATACAGCGCGGGGCACTGCCGCTGCGAGCAGCCGAGAGATGAACGGCTGACGCCGCTCATCTCCCGGCTTGCTCCCCGCAGACCTCTGTGCGGCAGTTGGCCACGGCTGAGCTACTGCTGCACAGAGGTCAGTGGCTCGCCAGTCACAAGATGGCCGGTCATCTCCTCCCCGCCGCCTGCTTGTTATTTCTTCACGCCCCTATGGGTGTGCTACAGAACAGGGAGACTGTGCGTGTCATGTAAGGGGCGGTAAAGCCGCTATGACGCATATCGCATCATATCCAGTTTTACCACGCCAGTACACCCATTAGGTGTACAGTGAACACACCTCGCGCATGTGCACTTGGCATTGCGAGGTCGGCAGTATACCCTAATGGGTGTACTGATGTTGTAAAGCCGGATATGACGCGATTTGCGTCATAGCGGCTTTACCGCCCCCTACATGACACGCAGTCTCCCTGCTCTGTAGCACACCCATAGGGGCGTGAAGAAATAACAAGCAGGCGTCTCAAATAATGAGAAGCTGCACATCATAAGGTATAAAAACAACTTTTCTAAACTTTACTATATCGATTTAAAAACACAAAGGGATGGCTAGAAATCTATTAGCATGGTGCAGAAGCAGGTATATAGAGGCTGGGGGCACATTTTTCGAGGTCAGGCTCCCTTTAAAGAACACCAATGACAGTCTTTCTGAGGTTCCACTATCATGTCCGCTCTCTATTTAAAACTCAACCTCTCCAAAACTGAACAACTTCTGCTCCCGCCCTCTACCAACCTCCCTAAACCTGATATTTCTCTCTCTCTGTGTGCGGCACCACGATAACGCCTAGTCAGCAGGCTCGCTGTCTGGGTGTTATGTTTGACACCGATCTATCCTTCACCTCCTATGTACAATCTCTCGTCGGCTCTTGTCGCTTGCATCTGAAGAACATCTCTAGAATTCGCCCCTTTCTCACCTTGGTTAACAACTAAAACCCTCACCGTGGCCACTCCCGCCTTGATTATTGCAATTCTCTATTAATTGGCCTCCCCCTCTCTAAACTTTCCCCTCTACAGTCCATCCTTAATGCAGCAGCCAGGATCATCTACCTGGCCAATCGTTACTCAGATGCCTCCGCTCTGTGCCAGTCATTGCACTGGCTGCCTACGCACTACAGGATAAAGTTGAAACTGTTTGTTCTCACCCACAAAGCCCATCAGAGTGCAGCACCCCCCTACATCTCCTCTCTCATCTCTGTCTATCACCCCACCCGTTCTCTACGTTCTACAAATGACCTTCGACCAGGGCCGGCCTTATGTTGAATGGCGCCCTGTGCGAATTTGCCTTATGGCGCCCCCACGCCATTACTTACTCAGAACACATGAGCATACATGTTTGTACATGATCTATTCATGGTCTTCAAGGAGAGCAGGGAGGGGCGTTGCTATGCTAGGGTCAGAAAAAATCAGGGACCCAAGACCTATATCCTCTCCCACCTGTCATTACCAACCCTCCCATATATAGAGGTGTTACCTGTCATCTTACAGGAGGAGGAGGTGAGCTGTGATATCACCTATTGTGAATGGTGGATCCTGTGTTATCAATTGTATATAGAGGTGTTATCAGTCATTGTACAGGAAGAGGTGAGCTGTGATATCACCTATTGTGAATGGTGGATCCTGTGTTATCAATTGTATATAGAGGTGTTATCAGTCATTGTACAGGAGGAGGAGGTGAGCTGTGATATCATCTATTGTGAATGGTGAATCCTGTGTTATCTACTGTATATAGAGGTGTTATCAGTCATTGTACAGGAGGAGGTGAGCTGTGATATCATCTATTGTGAATGGTGGATCCTGTGTTATCTACTGTATATAGAGGTGTTATCAGTCATTGTACAGGAGGAGGTGAGCTGTGATATCACCTATTGTGAATGGTGGATCCTGTGTTATCTACTGTATACAGAGGTGTTATCAGTCATTGTACAGGAGGAGGTGAGCTGTGATATCACCTATTGTGAATGGTGGATCCTGTGTTATCTACTGTATATAGAGGTGTTATCAGTCATTGTACAGGAGGAGGAGGTGAGCTGTGATATCACCTATTGTGAATGGTGGATCCTGTGTTATCTACTGTATATAGAGGTGTTATCAGTCATTGTACAGGAGGAGGTCAGCAGTGATATCACCTATTGTGAATGGTGGATCCTGTGTTATCTACTGTATACAGAGGTGTTATCAGTCATTGTACAGGAGGAGGTGAGCTGTGATATCACCTATTGTGAATGGTGGATCCTGTGTTATCTACTGTATATAGAGGAGTTATCAGTCATTGTACAGGAGGAGGTGAGCTGTGATATCATCTATTGTGAATGGTGGATCCTGTGTTATCTACTGTATATAGAGGTGTTATCAGTCATTGTACAGGAAGAGGTGAGCTGTGATATCACCTATTGTGAATGGTGGATCCTGTGTTATCTACTGTATATAGAGATGTTATCAGTCATTGTACAGGAGGAGGTGAGCTGTGATATCACCTATTGTGAATGGTGGATCCTGTGTTATCTACTGTATATAGAGATGTTATCAGTCATTGTACAGGAGGAGGAGGTGAGCTGTGATATCACCTATTGTGAATGGTGGATCCTGTGTTATCTACTGTATATAGAGGTGTTATCAGTCATTGTACAGGAGGAGGAGGTGAGCTGTGATATCACCTATTGTGAATGGTGGATCCTGTGTTATACTGTATATAGAGGTGTTATCAGTCATTGTACAGGAGGAGGTCAGCAGTGATATCACCTATTGTGAATGGTGGATCCTGTGTTATCTACTGTATACAGAGGTGTTATCAGTCATTGTACAGGACGAGGTGAGCTGTGATATCACCTATTGTGAATGGTGGATCCTGTGTTATCTACTGTATATAGAGGTGTTATCAGTCATTGTACAGGAGGAGGAGGTGAGCTGTGATATCATCTATTGTGAATGGTGGATCCTGTGTTATCTACTGTATACAGAGGTGTTATCAGTCATTGTACAGGAGGAGGAGGTGAGCTGTGATATCACCTATTGTGAATGGTGGATCCTGTGTTATCTACTGTATATAGAGGTGTTATCAGTCATTGTACAGGAGGAGGTGAGCTGTGATATCACCTATTGTGAATGGTGGATCCTGTGTTATCTACTGTATATAGAGGTGTTATCAGTCATTGTACAGGAGGAGGTGAGCTGTGATATCACCTATTGTGAATGGTGGATCCTGTGTTATCTACTGTATATAGAGGTGTTATCAGTCATTGTACAGGAGGAGGAGGTGAGCTGTGATATCACCTATTGTGAATGGTGGATCCTGTGTTATCTACTGTATATAGAGGTGTTATCAGTCATTGTACAGGAGGAGGTGAGCTGTGATATCACCTATTGTGAATGGTGGATCCTGTGTTATCTACTGTATATAGAGGTGTTATCAGTCATTGTACAGGAGGAGGTGAGCTGTGATATCACCTATTGTGAATGGTGGATCCTGTGTTATCTACTGTATATAGAGGTGTTATCAGTCATTGTACAGGAGGAGGAGGTGAGCTGTGATATCACCTATTGTGAATGGTGGATCCTGTGTTATCTACTGTATATAGAGGTGTTATCAGTCATTGTACAGGAGGAGGTGAGCTGTGATATCACCTATTGTGAATGGTGGATCCTGTGTTATCTACTGTATATAGAGGTGTTATCAGTCATTATACAGGAGGAGGTCAGCAGCGATATCACCTATTGTGAATGGTGGATCCTGTGTTATCTACTGTATATAGAGGTGTTATCAGTCATTGTACAGGAGGAGGAGGTGAGCTGCGATATCACCTATTGTGAATGGTGGATCCTGTGTTATCTACTGTATATAGAGGTGTTATCAGTCATTGTACAGGAGGAGGAGGTGAGCTGTGATATCACCTATTGTGAATGGTGGATCCTGTGTTATCTACTGTATATAGAGGTGTTATCAGTCATTGTACAGGAGGAGGTGAGCTGTGATATCACCTATTGTGAATGGTGGATCCTGTGTTATCTACTGTATATAGAGGTGTTATCAGTCATTATACAGGAGGAGGTCAGCAGTGATATCACCTATTGTGAATGGTGGATCCTGTGTTATCTACTGTATATAGAGGTGTTATCAGTCATTGTACAGGAGGAGGAGGTGAGCTGCGATATCACCTATTGTGAATGGTGGATCCTGTGTTATCTACTGTATATAGAGGTGTTATCAGTCATTGTACAGGAGGAGGTGAGCTGTGATATCACCTATTGTGAATGGTGGATCCTGTATTATCTACTGTATATAGAGGTGTTATCAGTCATTGTACAGGAGGAGGAGGTGAGCTGTGATATCATCTATTGTGAATGGTGGATCCTGTGTTATCTACTGTATACAGAGGTGTTATCAGTCATTGTACAGGAGGAGGTGAGCTGTGATATCATCTATTGTGAATGGTGGATCCTGTGTTATCTACTGTATATAGAGGTGTTATCAGTCATTGTACAGGAGGAGGAGGTGAGCTGTGATATCATCTATTGTGAATGGTGGATCCTGTGTTATCTACTGTATATAGAGGTGTTATCAGTCATTGTACAGGAGGAGGTCAGCAGTGATATCATCTATTGTGAATGGTGGATCCTGTGTTATCTACTGTATATAGAGGTGTTATCAGTCATTGTACAGGAGGAGGAGGTGAGCTGTGACATCATCTATTGTGAATGGTGGATCCTGTTTTATCTGCTGTATATAGAGGTGTTGACTCTTAAATAATGCAGCATTTCAAATAAGAACATACTCCAAAAGCTTCTGGGGACCGAGACAGATAGGAGAGTAGCAAGAAAGGCTAGTCCCTGGTGAATTCACCCCATTTGCGTGTATACGGAGAGACCGGTCACTCAAGGCAGTCAGCAGGGAGAAGCCTTCAGGGAACAGACTTTCTGACTAGTCTCCAGCAAGATTTGATCCCTGACAGACCCCCCCCCCATAGTATTCCACATAGTATATTGCACCCCCAAATTCCTCCATATATTATGCACCCCAATAGACCTCCATATAATATAATGCACCCCCATAGTCCTCAATATAGAATAATGCACCACCACAGTCCTACATATAATATACTAGATGGCGGCCCGATTCTAAAGAATCGGGTAGTCTAGAATCCATATATAGTTTATTTACTAATAGTTAGGGGAGTGCGGTGAAATGAATTGTGTGTATACAGGTGGCTCAGTGGGTAGCAGAGTATACGGTTGCTCAGTGGTTAGCACTGCGCGGTGGCTCAGTGGTTAGCACTGAGCGGTGGCTCAGTGGTTAGCACTGCGCGGTGGCTCAGTGGTTAGCACTGGGTGGTGGCTCAGTGGTTAGCACTGCGGGGTGGCTGAGTGGTTAGCAGTGAGTGTGGTGGCTCAGTGGTTAGCAGTGAGTGCGTGGGCAGAGTGGTCAGCGCAGCGCTGTGGGCAGAGTGGTCAGCACAGCGCCGTGGGCAGAGTGGTCAGCACAGCGCCGTGGGCAGAGTGGGCAGCGCAGTGCCGTGGGCAGGGTGGTCAGCGCAGCGCCGTGGGCAGGGTGGTCAGTGGTGGGGGGGACGGACACACACACACAGACACACACTCCGATATATTTACCACCGTCCCTGCTTTTTCCCTGCCACCTGCGTCTTCCTGAGTCCTCTGTTCTGCCGACATGTTGCCGCACCCAGGACTGGATCCAATATGGCGTCCGGGAACTCTCGGTGGCCCGATTCTAACGCATCGGGTATTTTAGAATATAGAAATAGAGATTGCATGGGGAAGGCGGTGAGGGCTGAATTGGGAGGAACTTTGAAGAAGGAACGGCCGGTGAAGAACGGCATGGCAGGGGGAGGAGGGAGGACAGAACAGCAGGGGGGAGGAGGATGGAGGACAGAGGAGGTAGCGGCGGGGTGTGGGAGGATGTAGCAGCACAGGCAGGGGGAGGAAGGAACGGCAGGGGGAGGATGGAGCACAGAGCGGCAGGGGGAGGAGGACGGAGGATGAAGCGGCGGGGTGGGGGAGGATGGAGCAGCACAGGCAGGGGGAGGACAGAGGATGGAGTGGCAGAGGGGAGGAGGACAAAGGAAGGAGGAGGAAGCGTTGCGGTGGGGGAGGATGGAGCGGCACAGGCAGGGGGAGGATGGAGCGGCAGGGGGAGCATGAAGCACAGAGCGGCGGGGGAGGTGGAGGACAGGATGAAGCGGCGGGGTGGGAGAGAACGGAGCAGCATAGGCAGGGGGAGGACGGAGGATAGAGTGGCGGAGGTGAGGAAGGCAAAGGAAGGAGGAGGAAGCGGTGGGGTGGGGGAGGATGGAGTGGCAGGCAGGGAGAGGACGAAGCGGCATGGGGAGGACGAAGCACAGAGTAGCGGGAGGAGGAGGGTGTAGGATGAAGCAGCGAGGTGGGGGAGGATGAAGCAGCACGGGCAGGGGGAGGACGGGGGATGGAGTGGCGGAGGTGAAGAGGACAAAGGAAGGAGGAGGAAGCGTTGCGGTGGGGGAGGATGGAGCGGCACAGGCAGGGGGAGATGGAGCGGCAGGGGGAGCATGAAGCACAGAGCGGCGGGGGAGGTGGAGGACAGGATGAAGCGGCGGGGTGGGAGAGAACGGAGCAGCATAGGCAGGGGGAGGACGGAGGATAGAGTGGCGGAGGTGAGGAAGGCAAAGGAAGGAGGAAGAAGCGGTGGGGTGGGGGAGGATGGAGTGGCAGGCAGGGGGAGGACGAAGCGGCATGGGGAGGACGAAGCACAGAGTAGCGGGAGGGAGGAGGGTGTAGGATGAAGCAGCGAGGTGGGGGAGGATGGAGCGGCACAGGCAGAGGGAGGACGGAACGACACAGGGGAGGACAGAGCGGCAGGGGGAGGACAGAGCGGCAGGGGGAGAACAGAGCTGCAGGAGGAGGACAGAGGACGAAGCGGTGGGGTGGAGGAGGATGGAGCAGCCCAGGCAGGGGGAGGATGGAGTGGTGGAGAGGAGGCGGACAAAGGAAGGAGGAGGAAGCGGTGGAGGAGGATGGAATGGTACAGGCAGGGGGAGGACGGAGCACAGAGCGGTGGGAGGAGGAGGATGCAGGACAAAGCGGCGGGGTGAGGGAGGATGGAGCACTGTAAGGCAGCTTAGTGGTTAGCAGAGTATACAGGGGTTCAATGGTTAGCAGAGTATAGGGTGGCTCAGTGGTTAGCAGTGCGCGGTGGCTCAGTGGTTAGCAGTGCGCGGTGGCTCAGTGGTTAGCAGTGCGCGGTGGCTCAGTGGTTAGCACTGCGCGGTGGCTCAGTGGTTAGCACTGCGCGGTGGCTCAGTGGTTAGCACTGCGCGGTGGCTCAGTGGTTAGCACTGCGCGGTGGCTCAGTGGTTAGCACTGCGCGGTGGCTCAGTGGTTAGCACTGCGCGGTGGCTCAGTGGTTAGCACTGCGCGGTTGCTCAGTGGTTAGCAGTGAGTGCGGTGGGCAGAGTGGTCAGCGCACCGGCGCTGTGTGGGCAGGGTGGTCAGTGAAGCGGCGCTGTGTGGGCAGGGTGGTCAGCGCAGCAGCGCGGTGGGCAGGGTGGTCAGTGCAGCGGGGCTGTGTGGGCAGGATGGTGAGCGCAGCGGCGCTGTGTGGGCAGGGTGGTCAGCGCAGCGGCGCTGTGTGGGCAGAGTGGTCAGCGCAGCGGCGCTGTGTGGGCAGAGTGATCAGCGCAGGGCAGAGTGGTCAGCGGTGGGGCGGACGGACACACACTCCAATATACTTACCACCGTCCCTGCTTTTTCCCTGGCGCCTGCGTCTTCCTGAGTCCCGACATGTCGCTGCACCCAGGACTGGATCCAATATGGCGTCCGGGAACTCACGCGAGACTTCCCGGACGCCATCTTGGAGAAAGTATGTCGCCACCCCTGGAGCCATGGATCCAATATGGCGTCCGGGAAGTCTCGCGAGGCTTCCCGGACGCCGTATTGGATCCAGTTCTCCAGGGGCGGCGACATGTCGGCGGTGGAGAAGACGGAGGAGACGTGGTAAGTATAGGCGACTGTGTGTGCGTGTGTTGTGTGTGTGGTGTGTGTGTGGTGTGTATGTGTTAGGGGCTGCCATAAGTGTAGCGGGCTCTATGAGTCCCGGCTCCCGCTTACGGCCGCCATCTTGGCTCACCCTGAGCGGGTGTAGCTCTGCCGGACGTTGGGACAAAGTGACGGATGTGAGGTCACAAATCCTTCCGGCTTTTATATACAAGATTGAACACCCACAGACCTCCATATAGAATAATGCACCCCCACATTTCTCCATATAGAATAATGCACCCACACAGTTCTCTATCTAGAATGCACACCCAAAGTCCTCCATTTAGTATAATGCACGCCACAGTCCTCCGTATAGTATATTGCACACTTAAAGCATGACATATAGTACAATACACCCCCACATTCCTCCATATAGTATAATGCTCCGCTCCGTACACCTCGTACACACTCGGCTCTGCTCCGTACACCTCGTACACACTTGGCTCCACTCCATACACCTCGTACACATTCGGCTCCGCTCCGTACACTTCGTACACACGCGGCTCTGCTCCATACACCTCGTACACATTCGGCTCCGCTCCATACACCTCGTACACATTCGGCTCTGCTCCGTACACCTCGTACACACTCGGCTCTGCTCCGTACACCTCGTACACACTCGGCTCTGCTCCGTACACCTCGTACACACTTGGCTCCGCTCCGTACACCTCGTACACACTCGGCTCCACTCTGGAAACACACGGCTCCGCACATAACATACACGTGGCTCAGCTCCGTACACACGTTACTCTGCTCAGTACACCTCATACACACTCAGCTCCACATTGTACACACGCGGCTCCGCTCTGTACACCTCGTACACATGCAGCTCCACTCCGTACACCTCCTACACACACGGCACTGCTCCATACACCTCGTACACACTCGGCTCCACTCCGTACACCTCCTACACACACGGCACTGCTCCATACACCTCGTACACACGCGGCATTGCTCGTACAGCTCGTGCACATGCGGCATTGCTCGTACACCTCGTACACACTCGGCTCTGCTCCATACACCTAGTACACACTGGGCTCCGCTCCGTACACCTCGTACACACGCGGCTCTGCTCCGTACACACGCGGCTCCGCTCCGTACACCACGTACACACACATCTCCGCTCCGTACACCTCATACACACTCGGCTCCGCTCCGTACACCTCATACACACTCGGCTCCGCTCCGTACACCTCATACACACTCGGCTCCGCTCCGTACACCTCGTACACACTCGGCTCCGCTCCGTACACCTCGTACACACTCGGCTCCGCTCCGTACACCTCATACACACTCGGCTCCGCTCCATACACCTCGTACACACTCGGCTCCGCTCCGTACACCTCATACACACTCGGCTCCGCTCCGTACACCTCATACACACTCGGCTCCGCTCCGTACACCTCATACACACTCGGCTCCGCTCCGTACACCTCGTGCACACGCGACTCCGCTTCATACACCTCATACACACTCGGCTCCGCTCCGAACACCTCATACACACTCGGCTCCACTCCTTACACCTCATACACACACAGCTCTGCTACATTCACACTATACATCCCTCTTGATCCCACACAAACTCACCTCATCCATTTCTTCACCTCTTCACTTCCTGCTTGGTGGAAGCTGCCCTGCATACTCGGAGATGCTGATCATGTGATCCCTGACTCCTCCCCTCCATTGACATCATCACAGGTCCTGTAAGCACAGGCCTGTGCAGCTCCACAGGTGGGCTCACACTGCAGGGTGGGGGGGGATAACGCGGCGGCAGCGGCCAGGACTATAGTAGAGAGAGTGGCATCAGCAGGGAGCCCGCGCTACCACCGGGCGCCCCTGCGGATGCCGTCCTCTGTCTACTAGCAGCCGCACAGATCTAGCAAAGCCCCTGGGAGCGGGAGCAGGGCAGCAAATAACAATGACAGCTGTCTCCCTGCGGCGCCCCCTGGAGCGTGGCGCCCTGTGCGGCCGCACGACTGGCACATGCCAAAGGCCGGCCCTGCCTTCGACTAACATCTGCACTAATCCGATCCTCCCAAGACTTCTCCCGAGCTGCACCAATCCTCTGGAATACTCTACCCCAAGAAATCAGGACTATCCACAACTTGCATGGCTTCAGACGATCGCTAAAAGCACATCTTTTCAAGGCGGCCTATCATTCACTATAACAAAATTCCTTTGTACTGTACATAGCTCATTCACTATCTCTCTCGACATAACTCTTCTTCAAACTCCACCAAACCCAAAAGCTCCACACAGATTGTCTGGTGACCATTCATGTAACTTTATTTCTATCCCCCAATTCCTCAAGATGCCTGGACCATTAGTGTGATAAGCCCCTGCACTTTGTATAACCCCTATCTCGTTGTAGATTGTAAGCTCTTTTGAGCAGGGTCACCTTATTTTTTGTTTTATCTATTATATTGTATTTTTTACATTGACTCTATGCTTATTGTATTGTTTCCTATTATTGTACTTGTATTCTTTCTCTACTGGAATTACTGTATTATATTGTGTATTTTAAAGCGTATTGTATTGTATTGTATTGTAAAGCGCTGCGGAATATGTTGGCGCTATATAAATAAAGATTTATTATTATTACTATAATACTGCCTTCTGTATATGGTTGGACATCATACCCGGCTCCGGACACCCTGTCTCTGCTTACTTTGGACATATACGTTGGCGTTTCCTACTTTCACTGACTGTTTGATAGGACAAATAATCTTGGAGTTATTTTGGGGAAGGTGTAGTTGTATGGGCCGATGAGAGATCTGCAGTCCCTGCAGACGCCCCTTTAAAACTACTTTCCCATGATGTGATCGTCATGTCACTTGATTTTTTACAGCCCCCTCCCAAGCATTGTGATGGCAGAGCTGTGTGTGATGACAAAGCATCCCCCAATTCCTCGCATATGTAATGTTGAATAACTGAGGCTCAGTAAGTACAATAACTCCAAGTAGTATGTATTTACCAGTGTTCAAACCATACTATAGGTTGTAGTTACTATGAGTTACACCATCCTCATGATACATCTGCTCAGAGAAGTAAATTCTTGTCCTGTCTTAATGTACTCATTGTATGTCTGGTTCTGTATTTATATGATCAGCTTAGTCCTAGTTCTGTATTTATACTGGGAGTTTGGTTCTGGTGCTGTATTTATGTAATAATCCTGGTATGGGTAATGCATTTATGCTCTGAGTGAGTGCAGGGTGAGTGTAGAGTGAGTGTGCAGGTTGAGTGAGTGCAGGCTGAGTGCAGGCTGATTCAGTGCACAGTGAGTGAGTGCAGGGTGAGTGAGTGCAGGCTGATTGAGTGCACAGTGAGTGAGTGCAGGGTGAGTGAGTACAGGGTGAGTGTAGGGTGAGTGTGCAGGGTGAGTGTAGCGTGAGTGAGTGCAGGGTGAGTGTAGGGTGAGTGCAGGGTGTGTGTGTAGGGTGAGTGTGCAGGTTGAGTGAGTGCAGGGTGAGTGAGTGCAGGCTGATTGAGTGCATGGTGAGTGAGTGTCGTCTGATTGAGTGCAGGGTGAGTGAGTGCAGGGTGAGTGTAGGCTGAGTGATTGCAGGGTGAGTGATTGCAGGGTGAGTGATTTCAGGGTGAGTGAGTGCAGGGTGTGTGAGTGCATGGTGTATAAGTGCAGGGTGAGTGTAGGGTGAGTGTGCAGGGTGAGTGTGCAGGATGAGTGAGTGCAGGGTGCAGAGTGAGTGCAGGATGAGTGAGTGCAGGGTGGGTGAGTACAGGTGAGTGCAGGGTGAGTGAGGGCAGGCTGAGTGACTGCAGGGTCGGTGAGTGCAGGGTGGGTGAGTGCAGGGTGAGTGAGTGCAGGGTGAGTGAAGGCAGGGTGGGTGAGTACAGGTGACTGAGTGCAGGGTGAGTGAGTGCAGGGTGAGTGTAGAGTGAGTGCAGGGTGAGTGTAGGGTGAGTGCAGGGTGAGTGAGGGTAGAGTGAGTGTGGTGTGACCGTGGTGTGGGGTGACAGTGAGCTGCCCCTGCAGTACCTGGCTTCTGCTGCTGCTCTCTGCTCCTTCATCCATTCTGCTCAAGATCCTGTGGTGACATCATGATCATGTGACCTGGCTCCACCCATGATCATGATGTCACTACAGGGCCTGTAAATCGGTCCCAGTTTATCAGCGGCGGCGGCAATGGCTGCAGGACCGGGTTAGTGGGGTGGGGTGATCGGGCGAGGGAGCAGCGGACGCAATATTTCTATACCCATCACTCGGGTGTGGTAATATGCCGCTGGCGGAAGCGACAGGAAGACATCCAGGAGGTGGAGGAGACACAGAGCCATTATATATAGAGATGTGTGTTTAATGAATTTCTCTAATCCCAGCGATCCTGGCCTTTCCCGAGGTGGAGGAGTTATGGGGCAGCAATGAGAGGTGAGAGGACCCCGGGAATAAGCCCTGACTGCAGTGGCGTAACTTTGGGGCCCCGATGCGAAAGCTCCAATGGGGCCCCCCAATTATTGCAAATCTTTAATAGTATTAGTCTTTTTCTATGGGCCAAAGGGACTTTTGGGGCCCCCCTAGGCTGCAGGGCCCGGGTGCGATCGCAACCCCTGAACCTACTGTAGTTACGCCCCTACCTAACTGCCGGTACAGTGGGACTGAGCCCTCATAGGGAGCTATGCCTTTACATCAGAATATGACTGGATGTGATGTCACGCAGTCTTTGTAGCAGCCCAGTTCATAACTGAATGATGTCATACTTTGTGGACACTGATGTCATGCAATGTAGTGACCCTATCTGGAAATGTATGATGATATCACAAGCTGTAGGAAGTCACATTGTATGTGTGTCTATGTAGTAGCACAGTCAGTATATAGAAGACAGTGTCAGAGTTAATATAGCATATGAGTGTAATGAGTGTGCCACATAAAGATGTCACCTCTGGCCCTGGGGTCCGGAGGTCTCAGCGCTTCAACTGAAGGCCTCCTGTAGAGCTCATGATGTGCGCTGTGAACGCAGCTAGACGCAGGCACTAAGCGCTCCTGTGTAACATGGGAACACATAGTGCCTGTTTGTGGCTGCGCTCAGCTGCGTTTGCATTCGGCTGCACATAATTTATGCACAGCCGAACGCAAAATGTTAGATATTTTGTGCGTAGCTGTGTTCTTGCTTTATACGCAAGCAGACAGCCGCGCACAAGAAATGAATGGAAGTCAATCTGTGCGCATTGCCGTCTGCTGGCAAAAGCACAGACGCTGCGGAAGATGACCTCCTCCGAGGACATCTACAGGTGCATCCTTTCCTGTCATTCTCTTCTTCTTTCCTCTTCTTTCTTCTTCTGCTTCTTCTTCCTTCTTCTTTCTTCCTCCCTGCCGCCGCTGGTTTAAAATAGCCGGCGGTGAAAACACTTAACCGCCGGCTTTCCCGCCCCGCTAATTCATATAATCAGCATCAGCTGATCATTTGAATTAGAGGGGCGGGAAAGCGGGCGGTGAAGTGATTTCACCACTGGCTTTCCCTCCGGCTATTTTAAACCATGTGGCGCAGGGAGGAAGAGATCAGCAGTGGTCGCCGGGAGGCAGAAATCTCTGCCGCTGATCTCCGCCTCCCGGCCACCGCCACTGATTGGGTGGCAGGGAAGCTCACAATCACATTTTCATGTGAATGCATGGGGATAATCTCCGCTGGGTTCACATGAAAGTGTCTGCGTCTGGCACTGCGTATGCGCTGCATACGCTGCAGTGCCGAACGCAAATGTGAAGCCTGCCTTAACTGTTTTGCTGATGTACGTTCTCTTCTATGCTGAAGGGTTCCCTGCTGGCTGAGCAATCTCTTAGCCTTTTAGCTGCAGCTTGTGATTGTCTCCCCCTTCAGCTATATTTACCTGTCCTTTTTAAATCAACTGCCTTGCCTGTGTTCCCTGTGTGACTCCTTGCTCTCTTACAATCCTTCAGGGGCAAGAGGGGAGACATCGAAGTGTGTTGCATTTTTGGAGCTTAGACATAAGCATCCCCACCTTCAGGGGTAATCCTGGCGACAGGCATAGCCTAGGGACCGTTAGTTCGGGTGGTCACAGTCCTACTACCAAACTCCCACTGGCGTGACATGAAGTCTGTAAACAGATGATGATGTCACAAGTTGAAGTCAGTGATGTCATACAGTCTATGCAGCATTTTAGTCCAGGATGGACATCATCAGTCCATGTTCAAACTCTTTGTAGTAGTTTAGTCCATAATTGGATAAATTGTGACTTTATTGATAAGCCTCAACATTGCGTGAAGGACCCCGGTTCGGGGTAGATTTGTCTGCGGCCTTGTGTTCTCTCTAAATACATACAGCTGTGGAGAGGAATGCTGCACTGCGCGGTGCGTGGACACCGCCAGATACATGGACGGCCTTGGACGGAGCTTAATCCATGCACAGCGTCTTCTAATTCTCGTAAACCCTGCCAGAACATCCTATCACCTATCTATCCATCCATCCGTCTGTCTGTCTGCTCTAGACACTACCCAATCATTCCAACGACTTCACCACGTTGTTGAGTAGGACGGACTCGTGAACTCTACGCCGTCTCGTGTTATCTTAGCCTCATGCTGGTACGCGACTCGCTATTGGCATCGAGAAAAATTGGCAGATAAAGGAAAGCAAATTTCAACATCTATTTTCTCCCCTTTTTTGATGTGGATTTTCAAATAGGTTTTAGGGTTTTCCAAAATCCACTTTATCTGCCACACCCTGAACCGTGAAAGAATGCAAACCCATGATTTAGCGATTCATCCTGCGTGTCTGGTGTGCATTATATCCAGAGATATTCTAAAGCCCAAACTATTTCTGGGCATCGGGAGGCTGGCCATGAAAAGTGGAGAGCAGGAATTTACTTCACTTGTTCAAAGAGATCACCTCGGTGTATCAAATGCCATCATCTCGCCATAGAACATTCTCCATGGCTCGAGGAATGTTCATAGACGATTTCCTGTCTGGTTTACCATGTCCTTGTTGACTTTTCTTATAGGTAGCTTTCCTACACAAGCTTCTTCCAGACTTTGAAGAGTCAAAAACATTATGGGCACCTGAAGAAGGCGGCTTGAGGTAAACCCTTGGAGAATTGTCGAATATCTGCCTTCTCCATGAGATTTGGTCATTACTGGTAACATTTCCATATCATGAAAGGCCAAAAGTCAAGGTCAAAGGTAGCTTCTCGATAGTTGACCAATTATCTTGAGTTGCATATTGATACATATCGAGACATTGTAAGTCCGTAGTGTCATTTGGATCATTGATGGTAGGATTCTATATCAATAAATGTTGATGCACCTTTACAAAACCTTTCAGTTGGCCCAACATATAGAGTGGTAACAACCAAAAGATAGAAATATTATCCTTTCTGATCTACTGATAACATATGACTTTAGGTTGGATATCAAATTGTAGTTTTGGAGAAGGATGTTATCAATACCATGGATGGCAAGAAGAACAAACAGATCAATTTTGGAACAAATCAAGCCAGACATGTTACTTTAACCAAGAATCACCAAGCTATGACTTGCCTACTTTAGACACATCATATGAAGAGAGCATTCACTGGAGAAGGACAACACAGTAGGAAGAATAGAAGGAACAAGGCGAAGAGAAAGACCAGCAACCTGATGGCTTGATACTATCAAGAAAACGTTAGAGAAGGCACTGGTGGACCTATCTAGGCTTGGAGAACACCCTGATAGATCTTTGTAGGCTTAGAGAATATCCTGGTGGACATATCTAGACTTGGAAAAGACCCTAGTGGACATATCTAGACTTGGAAAAGACCCTAGTGGACCTAGCTAGGCTTGGCGAAGACCCTAGTGGACCTATCTAGGCTTAGAGAAGACCCCGGAGGACTTATTTAGGCTTGGAGAAGATTGAGGTGGACCAAACTAGGATTGGAAAATACACTTGAATACAGAATCATTTGTCTGTTCAGGAAAGCAATGGCCCACAGAAATGGTCCTCCACAACGACTGAATTGTTTCTTGGTTCTGTTCAGGTTTGCTCCTCTGTTACGGGTCACAGTCAATGGTGCTTGATCATCAGCGCTTGGTCTTACTGTGGGGTTGGTCACTCTTAGGATACAATCTTCCTCTTAGCTCAGGTCACCAATCTTCTCAGCTCAGGTCACTTAGCTTCTGCTCAGCTCAGGTCATTGATCTTCCTCTCAGCTCAGGTCACCGATCTTCCTCTCAGCTCAGGTCACTGATCTTCCTTTCAGCTCAGGTCACTGATCTTCCTCTCAGCTCAGGTCACTGATCTTCCTCTCAGCTCAGGTCACTGATCTTCCTCTCAGCTCAGGTCACTGATCTTCCTCTCAGCTCAGGTCACTGATCTTCCTCTCAGCTCAGGTCACTGATCTTCCTCTCAGCTCAAGTCACTGATCTTCCTCTCAGCTCAGGTGACTGATCTTCCTCTCAGCTCAGGTCACTGATCTTCCTCTCAGCACAGGTCACTGATCTTACTCTCAGCTCAAGTCACTGATCTTCCTCTCAGCTCAGGTCACTGTTCTTCCTCTCAGCACAGGTCACTGATCTTACTCTCAGCTCAAGTCACTGATCTTCCTCTCAGCTCAGGTCACTGTTCTTCCTCTCAGCTCAGGTCACCGATCTTCCTCTCAGCTCAAGTCACTGATCTTCCTCTCAGCTCAGGTCACTGATCTTCCTCTCAGCTCAGGTCATTGTTCTTCCTCTCAGCTCAGGTCAATAGATCTTCCTCTCAGCTCAGGTCACTGATCTTCCTCTCAGCTCAGGTCACTGATCTTCCTCTCAGCTCAGGTCACTGATCTTCCTCTCAGCTCAGGTGACTGATCTTCCTCTCAGCTCAGGTCACTGATCTTCCTCTCAGCACAGGTCACTGATCTTACTCTCAGCTCAAGTCACTGATCTTCCTCTCAGCTCAGATCACTGTTCTTCCTCTCAGCTCAGGTCACTGATCTTCCTCTCAGCTCAGGTCACTGATCTTCCTCTCGGCTCAGGTCACTGATCTTCCTCTCGGCTCAGGTCACTGATCCTCCTCTCGGCTCAGGTCACCGATCTTCCTCTCGGCTCAGGTCACTGATCTTCCTCTCGGCTCAGGCACTGATCTTCCTCTCAGCTCAGGTCACTGATCTTCCTCTAGCTCAGGTCACTGATCTTCCTTCGCTCAGGTCACTGATCTTCCTCTCAGCTCAGGTCACTGATCTTCCTCTCAGCTCAGGTCACGATCTTCCTCTCAGCTCAGGTCACCGATCTTCCTCTCAGCTCAGGTCATGATCTTCCTCTCAGCTCAGGTCACTGATCTTCCTCTCAGCTCAGTCACTGATCTTCCTCTCAGCTGTCATGATTCCTGACATCTTCCTTGCTCGTCAGCTCAGTCAACTGATCTTCCTCTCAGCTCAGGTCACTGATCTTCCTCTCAGCTCAGGTCACTGATCTTCCTCTCAGCTCAGGTCACTGATCTTCTCTCAGCTCAGGTCACGATCTTCTCTCAGCTCAGGTCACTGATCTTCCTCTCAGCTCAGGTCACTGATCTTCCTCTCAGCTCAGGTCACTGATCTTCCTCTCAGCTCAGGTCACTGATCTTCCTCTCAGCTCAGGTCACGATCTTCCTCTCACTCAGGTCACTGATCTTCCTCTCAGCTCAGGTCATGATCTTCCTCTCAGCTCAGGTCATGATCTTCTCTCAGTCCAGGTCATGATCTTCCTCTCAGCTCAGGTCAATGATCTTCCTCTCAGCTCAGGTCACTGATCTTCCTCTCAGCTCAGAGTCACTGATCTTCCTCTCAGGCTCAGGTCACTGATCTTCCTCTCAGCTCAGGTCACTGATCTTCCCTCAGCTCAGGTCACTGATCTCCTCTCAGCTCAGGTCACTGATCTTCCCTCAGCTCAGGTCACTGATCTTCCTCTCGGCTCAGGTCACTGATCTTCCTCTCAGCTCAGGGTCACTGATCTTCCTCTCAGCTCAGGTCACTGATCTTCCTCTCAGCTCAGGTCACTGATCTTCCTCGCTCAGTCACTGATCTTCCTCTCAGCTCAGTCACGATCTTCTTCAGCTCAGTCACTGATCTTCCTCTCAGCTCAGGTCACGATCTTCCTCTCAGCTCAGTCACGACTTCCTCATCAGGCAGATTTCCTCTCAGCTCAGGTCATGGATCTTCTCTCAGCTCAGGTCATGGATCTTCCCCTCAGCTCAGGTCACTGATCTTCTCTCAGCTCAGATCACTGATCTTCTCTCAGTCAGATATGATCTTCCTTCAGACATGCTTCTCTCAGCTCAGATCACTGATCTTCCTCTCAGCTCAGATCACTGATCTTCCTCTCAGCTCAGATCACTGATTTTCCTCTCACTCAGGTCACTGATCTTCCTCTCGACTCAGGTCATCTGATCTTCTCTCTCGAGCTCAGGTCACCGATTCTTCTCTCTCGCTCAGGTCACGATCTGCTTCTTCCTCTCCTTCAGCTCAGGTCACTGATCTTCCTCTGTCAGCTCAGGTCACTGGATCTTCCTCTCAGCTCAGGTCATGGATCTGCCTCTCAGCTCAGGTGTTTTACTGGATCTTCCTCTCAGCTCATAGTCTTACGTCTTATCCTTCCTTCTTCAGGTCACTGATCTTCCTCTCAGCTCAGGTCACTGATCTTCCTCTCAGCTCAGGTCACTGATCTTCCTCTCAGCTCAGGTCATCGATCTTCCTCTCAGCTCAGGTCATGGATCTTCCTCTCAGCTCAGGTCACGATCTTCCTCTCAGCTCAGAGTCACTGATCTTCCTCTCAGCTCAGGTCATGATCTTCCTCTCAGCTCAGATCACTGATCTTCCTCTAGCTCAGGTATGATCTTCCTCTAGCTCAGGTCATGATCTTCCTCTCAGCTCAGGTCACTGATCTTCCTCTCAGCTCAGGTCACTGATCTTCTCTCAGCTCAGGTCATGAATTTCTCTCAGCTCAGATCACTGATCTTCCTCTCAGCTCAGGTCACTGATCTTCCTCTCAGCTCAGGTCATGATCTTCCTCTCAGCTCAGGTCACTGATCTTCCTCTCAGCTCAGGTCTACTGATCTTCTAACTCAGCTCAGGTCACTGATCTTCTCTCAGCTCAGGTCACTGATCTTCCTCTCAGCTCAGTCACTGATCTTCCTCTAGGTCATGATCCCTCTCAGTCAGGTCACTGATCTTCCTCTCAGCTCAGGTCACTGATCTTCCTCTCAGCTCAGGTCTAGATCTCCTACTGTCAGCTCATGTATATACCTTAGTTCTTCTCTGGAATTTTAACCGTCCAGGATCCTTCTGAGGGAATGGTGACTGTGAGCTGGTCCTCACCTTGGCTTTTTGCTGCTTTGGCAATAGCACAGTGGTAACCCACTGCCTTAGATCTTTATCGGGAGATACTTTGTTCCTCTGATGGGCTATTTGTCACTATGGATAGTGATACAGTGGACACCTTCTGGCCAGATTCTCACTGTGGAATATTTTAGTCCTCTGGTTTTTGCTTTGGGAGTGGTATGGAGGGCACATTGATGATTTAGATCCTTTTGGACCTTTGGTGGGTAAGACGATAGACTGTCTACATCTTTACCTCATACAGACATTTTGGAACAAGACCCTCTCTATTTTAAGGGGGACTAGGAGCTTTAGTTAGGCACAGCTAATTGACGCAAAATATTATGGTTCTAGATTTTGTCATAGACCTGTACATTGGCGTATTCTCTTTATGAGTATGTATAGCATAGACTCTGGAGTGCAGACCCCTGTTCCATTACACTTGTTGTGAAATGTTATAGGCAGATTATAGCCTATTTTTGCTGTGGCGGTGGTACAGAGACACATCACTTTCTGCCGTCTGCCTTAGAAGGACATATTTTTTAAAAAACAAATTTTCCTTGGCTTCGCACCCAACGAGTCTTCTTGACTGTAGTCACAGAATACATACTTTTACAAATTCATTTATGTGTGTAGTGGTTTCCTACGATCCGAGCGCGCGGCTCGCCGGAGAGAGACCATTCCTATCTCCGCAGGGTGCATCAACTTTTGGGCCATGTTGAATCACTTCAAAGTAGTCGCGTCCCGTCTCCAGCTCTGAAGATTAGAGACGCATTGAACATGGATTTACTGACGCTTCATTTGCTTGGAATCTTCACTCTTGTTTTCTATCTCTTCCCGACACGTTGTAAGGTAAGAGGATGGTGAAGACGAAGGAAGGTCCGAATACCGGACTTAACCCTTAATGTTACATTACTCAAAGTCACCACCATATTTCCACCATTTAGGAAGTAAGAAGGTCCATCGTATGGTGGGAGGGCAGGGCACCATGACATGTGAGCGCCACCTGTGGGCAGTCTAGAGGGATCTAATTATATATGATTAATAACGTCGTCAGGGAAGTAGTAGACAATGATAATGATGGGTTCTCCTAGATATTCCCTCTACACGCATAATAGGGCCAAAAGGGCTTACAATTCACATATTACCAGCATGTAACTATACGAGCACAGTATGGCAGTACATTGGCACAGTTTGGCTACATTAAACTACATGGTGTTTAGACACTGGTTGGCCAAGTGACATTATGCCAGCACAACATGGCAGTATTTGGGTATTATTGGCTATATGTCACTATGTGGGCACTGTGTAGCAGTGTGGTCAGTAATATGACTCTATATGAGCACAATATGGTGGTATGTAGGTACTACTGTATTTATATATAATATATATATATATATATATATATATATATATATATATAGCACTGTATGAGCACAGAATGGTAATATGTAGGCGCTGGAGGGCTATGTGACAATATGTGAGCACAGTATGGTAATATATGGGTACTCATTGTCTATATGGCACAATCTGAGCACACTATGTCTATTTGTAGGCAATGACTGGCTATATGACACTCAGTGGTGCAACTTGAAACTCATGGGCCCCAATACAAAAGCTCCAATGGGGCCCCTCATTATTGAAAATCTTTAATAGCGTTATTCTTTTTCAATACACCAATGTGACTTTTGGGGCCCCCTAGGCTCCAGGTCCCGGGTGCTATTACAACCCCTTCACCTGTTGTAGTCACGCCCCTGCTGACACTATTCAAGCACAGTTTGGCAATATATAGGTACTATTTGTCTATATGGTATGATATAACTACAGTATAGCAGTATGTGAGCACAGTATTACAGTATGTAGTTACTGGTTACCTATATGACGCTATTTGAACACTGTATGGCAATATCTGGTCACTATCTGAGCGCAATATGACGATATGTTGGTACAGTTTGTCTGTTTGACACTATGTGAGCATGGTATGGCAGTATGTGAACACTGTTGGCGCCGCCTATATGACACTATGTGAGCATGGTATGGCAATATGTGGGAACTGTTTGTCTGTATGACAATATATGAGCACAGAATGGCAGTATGTAAGCATCTGTGAGCATAGTATGGCAATATGTGAGAACTGTTTGGCTATGTGATACCATGTGAGCACAATAGGGCAATATATGATTATTATTTGACACTATGAGAGCACATTATGGCAGTATATAGCTGTTTGACTATATGTCAGCAAACAGTAAATAGAGTCTAGTGATTGACGTCATGTGGGACCATATGACTGTATTAAATGCATTAATCGATGATAATTTGTCTCGTGACCTCAGTATAGCAATATGTGAATACTGTTTGGCCATATGGCATCATGTG
Organism: Allobates femoralis; assembly: GCA_033576535.1. Taxonomy (NCBI): domain Eukaryota; kingdom Metazoa; phylum Chordata; class Amphibia; order Anura; family Aromobatidae; genus Allobates; species Allobates femoralis. The sequence goes on from JARQOC010000006.1 coordinate 505,190,601, forward strand.
GATTCTCTATGGAAATATATGAGCCTAATATGGCGGTATGTGCGATTGATCAGCTTTATATGAACACTGTATAATACGATCCGGGCATTGGGATACTGAGCCGCACATAGATTCTTGGTCATCTTCGTAGACTGAATGGCTTTATGTGGACATAGTATGGCTCTATGGGAGCACAGTTTCGTGGTATATCAATACTGTTTGGCATCGTTTAAAAAAAAAAAAATCATTGCAGGACATTAGTCACGTTATGGATGTAACCTCTGAACTCTCTTGCATATTCGGACCATAATCGGATGAAGCGGCTTTATATTGTAAATCGCCATTTCTGGGGAAATTCACTGTTAGTTTTCTTTTTATATCCAAAAATGTGACTTGAAAGGACTTCAATCCCCCATAATGGTGTTCAATAAAATATGAGCTGATGGCGACAGGCGGAGAGGTCAACAACACGATGATGAAACTATCTGGTAACAATTGCAAAATCAACACTCTATCAGTATGTGATCCCTCACTTCCAAAGTAATTCTGCGGAAAACTACACGAACAAACACGTATCCATGGTCAATATTTGCCTATTAGTTAGAATTTTTTTATTTTTTTTTTACTCCTACCATTTATAATACTTGCAATTTTAGCATTGCGTGTGCACACTTTGGCGGTATATTGGAGCTGTATGGCATTATATAGGTCTTGTATGGCTATGTGGTAGTGTTTGGGTATAATTTGGACTTTATGTGTGCACAATACGGCAGTAGGTGGGAGCTGTTTGGCTTTACAAAGACACTGTATGAGCATGTAGCCCCCATAATATTCAACTTTATGTGTGCACAGTATGGCAGTATGTGGCATAACATACAGTGGGCACCGTATGACCATGTGTCCCAATGTAGCAAACATTTTGGTATTATTCGGCTTTATGTGGGTAAAGTATGGCATTATACGTCATAAAGTAGGCACTCTAAGACCATATGGACCCTCAATGGCATTGTTTTGATATTATTCAGCTTTATGTGTGCACAGTATGGCAGTATGTGGGTGCTGTTTGGTGTTATATAGGCACTGTATGACCATGTGGTCCCCATGTGTAATATTCGGCTTTATGTGTGCACAGCATGGCAGTATATGGGTGCTGTTTGGTGTTCTATAGGTACTGTATGACCGTGTGGTTCCCATGTGTAATATTTAGCTTTGTGTGCACAGCATGGCAGTATATGGGTGCTGTTTGGTGTTCTATAGGTACTGTATGACCGTGTGGTTCCCATGTGTAATATTTAGCTTTGTGTGCACAGCATGGCAGTATATGGGTGCTGTTTGGTGTTCTATAGGTACTGTATGACCATGTGGTCCCCAAGTGTAATATTCGGCTTTGTGTGCACAGTATGGCAGTATATGGGTGTTGTTTGGTGTTATATAGTTATATAGGTGCTGTATGACCATGTGGTCCCCATGTGTAATATTCGGCTTTATGTGTGCACAGTATGGCAGTATATGGGTGCTGTTTGGTGTTCTATAGGTACTTTATGACTATGTGGTCCCCATGTGTAATATTCGGTTTTATGTGTGCACAGTATGGCAGTATATGGGTGCTGTTTGGTGTTAGGCACTGTATGACCGTGGGGTCCCCATGTGTAATATTCGGCTTTATGTGTGCACAGTATGGCAGTATATGGGTGTTGTTTGTTGTTAGGCACTGTATGACCGTGTGGTCCCCATGTGTAATATTTGGCTTTATGTGCACAGTATGGCAGTATATGGGTGCTGTTTGGTGTTATATTGTATGACCATGTGGTCCCCATGTGTAATATTCGGCTTTATGTCTGCACAGTATGGCAGTATATGGGTGCTGTTTGGTGTTAGGCACTGTATGACCATGTGGTCCCCATGTGTAATATTCGGCTTTATGTGTGCACAGTATATGGGTGCTGTTTAGGTGTACATATGATTATGGACATTTTCGCACTATATAACACTTTCCTGGAAAAGTGAATCAGTATTTCATTTCTTTTACAATCACATACTTTTAACTCACTTCAGAAGAAGCCGCCATGTTGCCTAGGCCCTTGCCTAACTTTTCAAGCCTGTAGAAGCTCTGTTGCCCATAGCAACCAATCACAATGCAGCTTTCATTTCACCAGAGCTGTTTTAAAAATGTAAGATGAGCTGTGATTGGTGTAACCACGGGAAACGAGGCCTAGTATTTTACAATGTCTTCCTGAGCCTTGCTGCCGTCATTTTGGAACCAGAAGAAAACCTTTCCCCTAATTCTACCTCCGTGACCACAGTGGAAACAGCCAATTCCCCATTGTGGAGTCTCTTTAAGAGCTGGCAGCCATTCCCCTTCCTTGTAGATAAAACCTGAGGTTACGGTTCTGCTGCCAGGCGGTTATAACACAGAACATTCCTGTAAAATCATATTACCATCTTGTTGTACGGGTGTTTGCAGATAATGGGTGGTGTAGCATGCTCGGAGGACACCGCTGGGAGTTGCTGTTTGGGTTGGGGGCCCTCCATTTTACGTCTTAGTGTCTATAAATAACTGGGGGCCCGGCCAATAATGAAATAATTGCCTCAGTACTGGGAGCATGAGCTGTCAGATCCCTGATAACAAAATAATTATGCCTCGGCCCTGATAATGGGTTATGTGGGATGTCTATTTATGGGGGAACTCTGATCAGGCTCCAGGGAGCTCACCTCGACATTGATTATGGGGCGGCACTATTAATGAGACTTCTGAGTATTCCCATGGCTAGGCTGCCATCACTTTACACCAAAGGGTCAATCTTTGAGTGGAGTGTATCATCTCCATGAAGGAGGTCACGTATGTTCTCTGTGTAGGAGGTCACATATGTTCTCCGTGTAGTAGGTCATGTATGTTCTCCGTGTAGGAGGTCAGGTATGTTCTCTGTGTAGGAGGTCAGGTATGTTCTCCGTGTAGGAGGTCAGGTATGTTCTCTGTGTAGGAGGTCAGGTATGTTCTCGTGTAGGAGGTCACGTATGTTCTCTGTGTAGGAGTCACGTATGTTCTCCATGTAGGAGATCACATATATTCTCCATGTAGGAGGTCATGCATGTTCTCTGTGTAGGAGGTCAGGTATGTGCTCCCTGCAGGGAGTCATGTATGTATGTCTGTATGTAGGAGGTCATGTATGTTCTCCATGAAGGAGTTCATGTATGTTGCCTATATGAGAGGTCATGTATGTTCCTTATATGGAGGTCATGTATGTTCTCCATGTAGGATGTCATGCATTTTCTTCATATAGGACAGGGTGGGGAACCTCAGGCCCTAGCTCCGAATGCGGTTCTCGATTAACTTTTTGCGGCCATCGGGCTGATTCCTGGGGACCGCAGTGCTCAGGCTGGCAGACGCGTTTTGCTGACTGTCTGCCCTTTAAATCCAGCTCTCCAGTGATCTCTATGTCTCAGTCCCCCCAGTAAGGTATATACTCCCAGCCTCTCCTGTGATGTCTAGGGCTCTAACACACCTGGAAAAGCAGTTGAGAAGCAACGTGACCAAAATCACCAACGCCAAAGAGAAGCAGCTCCAGCCACCACAGTAGGGGTGAGTTGATACTTTAACCAAATTTAGCGGGTAATTTTCAAGCTGATCATTTTGTGCGGCCCCTGAAAGATTGTAAAAATTTCCAAATGGCTCCCGGCAGAAAAATGATTCCCCACCCCTGATGTAGGAGGTCATGTAAATTCTCCATGTAGAAGGTCATGTATGTTCTCTATGTAAGAGGTCAGGTATGTTCTCCCTATATGAGGTCATGTATATTCTCTATGAAGGGAGGTAGGGAGGTCATGTATATTCTCTATGAAGGGAGGTCATGTATGTTCTCAGTGTAGGAGGTCATGTATATTCTTGCTGAAGGAGGTCATGTGCATTCTCCATGTAGGAGGACAGGTATGTTCTCTCTGTAGAAGGTAATGTATGTTCTTCATATATATTCTCTGTGTAGGAGGACATGTATGTTCTCTGTGTAGGAGGACATGTATGTTCTCTGTGTAGGAGTTCATGTATGTTCTCTGTGTAGGAGGTCATGTATGTTCTCAATGAAGGAGGGCATGTATGTTCTCCATGAAGGAGGTCATACATATTCTTCATGAACGAGGTCGTGTATGCTCTCCCTGCAGAAGATCATGTATGATTTCCCTGTAGGTGGTCAAAAATGTTCTCAATGTAGGAGGTCATGTATATTCTTAACATAGAAGGTCATGTATGCTCTCCCTGTAGGAGGTCATGTATGTACTCTACATGTCAGAGGTCATGTAGGAGGTATATTCTGCATGTAGGAGGACAATATGAACTCCATGTAGGAGGAGGTCATGTGTGTTTTTCTTTGGTGTTTTGCTATGAAATTACCACACGTCCTACTAAATCTTTTCTTAAATGTTTGCGAGTGATGAGAATTATCCCCAGGCCTGAACATGAGTGTGTTCATCGCTCCCTCTGTGTCTAACACATTAACATCTCAGAGTTAACGATCCCAGGATGGATGTGGAGGGGGCAAGGGGCTTCACGCCTCTGTTTGATCCTCAGTTATTACGAAAATATCTGTGCAATATGATTTCATGGCCGTAGAATGTTCCCGCCGTGGACTGTATGTGCTAATCCATGCGCACGACGCAAGAGTCAACCCATTATTTTATACGAGCTGCCAATACCTTTGTGTCCTTACAGATGCTACGAAGACTCACCCAGGATCCTGCCAAGACATAAGGTGAGCCATCACTTACTCCGCTGGCTTTACACATAAGGTGAGCCATCACTTACCCCGCTGTCTCTTCACATAAGGTGAGCCATCACTTACTCCTCTGGCTCTTCACATAAGGTGAGCCATCACTTACTCCGCTTGCTTTACACAAGGGGTGAGCCATCACTTACTCCGCTGGCTCTTCACATAAGATGAGCCATCACTTACTCCGCTGGCTCTTCACATAAGGTGAGCCATCACTTACTCCTCTGGCTCTTCACATAAGGTGAGCCATCACTTACTCCGTTGGCTTTACAGATAAGGTGAGCCATCACTTACTCCTCCGGCTCCTCACATAAGATGAGCCATCACTTACTCCGCTGGCTCTTCACATAAGGTGAGCCATCACTTACTCCGTTGGCTTTACACATAAGGTGAGCCATCACGTACTCCTCTGGCTTTACACATAAGGTGAGCCATCACTTACCCCGCTGGCTTTACACATAAGGTGAGCCATCACTTACTCCGCTGGCTCATCACAGAAGGTGAGCCATCACTTACTCCGCTGACTCTTCACATAAGGTGAGCCATCACTTACTCCGCTGGCTTGTCACATAAGGTGAGCCATCACTTACTGTGCTGGCTCTTCGCATAAGGTGAGCTATTACTTGCCCCGCTGCCTCGTCACATAAGGTGAGCCATCACGTAACCCCCTGGCTCTTCACATAAGGTGAGCCATCACTTACCCCGCTGGCACTTCACATACGGTGAGCCATCACTTACTCCGCTGGCTCATCTTATAAGGTGAGCCATCACTTACCCTGCTGGCTCTTCACATAAGGTGAGCCATCACTTACTCCGCTGGCTTGTCACATAAGGTGAGCCATCACTTCCTCCGCTGGCTCGTCACATAAAGTCAGCCATCACTTACTCCGCTGGCTCATTACATAAGGTGAGCCATCACTCACTCCGCTGGCTTGTCACATAAGGTGAGCCATCACGTAATCCGCTGGCTCGTCACATAAGGTGAGCCATCACTTACTCCGCTGGCTCATTACATAAGGTGAGCCATCACTCACTCCGCTGGCTCATCACATAAGGTGAGCTATCACTTACTGTGCTGGCTCGTCATATAAGGTGAGCCATCACTTACTCCTCTAGCTCTTCACATAAGCTGAGCCATCACGTAACCCCCTGGCTCTTCACATAAGGTGAGCCATCACTTACCCCACTGGCTCTTCACATAAGGTGAGCCATCACTTACCCCGCTGGCTCTTCACATAAGGTGAGCCATCACTTACTCCGCTGGCTCGTCACATAAGGTGAGCCATCACTTCCTCCGCTGGCTCGTCACATAGGGTGAGCCATCACTTACTCCGCTGGCTCATCACATAAGGTGAGCCATCACTTATTCCGCTGGCTCTTCAGATAAGGTGAGCCATGACTTACTGTGCTGGCTCTTCACATACGGTGAGCCATCACTTACTGTGCTGGCTCTTCACATAAGGTGAGCCATCACTTACCCCACTGGCTCTTCACATACGGTGAGCCATCACTTACTCCGCTGGCTCATCTCATAAGGTGAGCCATCACTTACCCTGCTGGCTCTTCACATAAGGTGAGCCATCACTTACTCCGCTGGCTTGTCACATAAGGTGAGCCATCACTTCCTCCGCTGGCTCGTCATATAAGGTGAGCCATCACTTACTCCGCTGGCTCATTACATAAGGTGAGCCATCACTCACTCCGCTGGCTCGTCACATAAGGTGAGCCATCACTTAATCCGCTGGCTCGTCACATAAGGTGAGCCATCACTTACTGTGCTGGCTCTTAACATAAGGTGAGCCATCACATGCTTTGCTGGCTCATCACATAAAGTGAGCCATCACTTACCCCGCTGGCTCTTCACATAAGGTGAGCCATCACTTACTCCTCTGGCTCTTCACATAAGGTGAGCCATCACTAACTCCGCTGGCTCTTTACATAAGGTGAGCTATCACTTACCCCGCTTTCTCATCACATAAGGTGAGCTATCACTTATTGTGCTGGCTCGTCATATAAGGTGGGCCATCACTTACTCCTCTAGCTCTTCACATAAGCTGACCCATCACTTACTGCGCTGGCTCTTCACATAAGGTGAGCCATCACTTACCCTGATGGCTCATCACAGAAGGTGAGCCATCACTTACCCTGCTGGCTCGTCACATAAGGTGAGCCATCACTTACTCCACTAGTTCATTAAATAAGGTGAGCCATCACTTACTCCGCTGGCTCTTCACATAATTTGAGCCATCACTTACCCCGCTGGCTCATCACAGAAGGTGAGCCATCACTTACTCCACTGGGCTTATCACATAAGGTGAGCCATCACTTACTTCGCTGGCTCATCACATAAGGTGAGTCATCACTTACCCCGATGGCTCGTCACATAAGGTGAGCCATCACTTACTGTGCTGGCTCTTCACATAAGGTGAGCCATCACTTACTCCACTGACTCTTCACATACGGTGAGCCATCACTTACCCCACTGGCTCTTCACATAAGGTGAACCATCACTTACCCCACTGGCTCTTCACATAAGGTGAGCCATCACTTACCCCGCTGGCTCATCAAATAAGGTGAGCCATCACTCACCCCGCTGGCTCTTCACATAAGGTGAGCCATCACTTACCCCACTGGCTCATCAAATAAGGTGAGCCATCACTTACTCCGCTGGCTCTTCACGTAAGGTGAGCCATCACTTACCCCGCAGGCTCGTCAAATAAGGTGAGCCATCACTTACTGTGCTGGCTCTTCACGTAAGGTGAGGCATCACTTACCCCGCTGGCTCGTCACATAAGGTGAGCCATCACTTACCCCGCTGGCTCTTCATATAAGGTGAGCCATCACTTACCCCACTGGCTCTTCACATAAGGTGAGCTATCACTTACCCCGCTGGCTCGTCACATAAGGTGAGCCATCACTTACCCCGCTGGCTCTTCACATAAGGTGAGCCATCACTTACCACGCTGGCTCTTCATATAATGTGAGCCATCACTTACCCCGCTGGCTCTTCACATAAGGTGAGCCATCACTTACCCCGCTGGCTCTTCATATAATGTGAGCCATCACTTACCCCGCTGGCTCTTCACATAAGGTGAGCCATCACTTATCCCGCAGGCTCTTCACATAAGGTGAGCTATCACTTACCCCGCTGGCTCGTCACATAAGGTGAGCCATCACTTACCCCGCTGGCTCTTCACATAAGGTGAGCCATCACTTAACCCGCTGGCTCTTCACATAAGGTGAGCCATCACTTACTCCGCTGGCTCTTCACATAAGGTGAGCCATCACTTACCCCGCTGGCTCTTCATATAAGGTGAGCCATCACTTACCCCGCTGGCTCTTCACATAAGGTGAGCTATCACTTACCCCGCTGGCTCTTCACATAAGGTGAGCCATCACTTACCCCGCTGGCTCTTCACATAAGGTGAGCCATCACTTACCACGCTGGCTCTTCATATAATGTGAGCCATCACTTACCCCGCTGGCTCTTCACATAAGGTGAGCCATCACTTACCCCGCTGGCTCTTCATATAATGTGAGCCATCACTTACCCCGCTGGCTCTTCACATAAGGTGAGCCATCACTTATCCCGCCGGCTCTTCACATAAGGTGAGCTATCACTTACCCCGCTGGCTCGTCACATAAGGTGAGCCATCACTTACCCCGCTGGCTCTTCACATAAGGTGAGCCATCACTTAACCCGCTGGCTCTTCACATAAGGTGAGCCATCACTTACTCCGCTGGCTCTTCACATAAGGTGAGCCATCACTTACCCCGCTGGCTCTTCATATAAGGTGAGCCATCACTTACCCCGCTGGCTCTTCACATAAGGTGAGCTATCACTTACCCCGCTGGCTCTTCACATAAGGTGAGCCATCACTTACCCCGCTGGCTCTTCATATAAGGTGAGCCATCACTTACCCCGCTGGCTCTTCACATAAGGTGAGCCATCACTTACCCCGCTGGCTCTTCACATAAGGTGAGCCATCACTTACCCCGCTGGCTCTTCATATAAGGTGAGCCATCACTTATCCCACTGGCTCATCACATAAGGTAAGCCATCACTTACCCCGCTGGCTCATCACATAAGGTGAGCCATCACTTACCCCGCTGGCTCTTCATATAAGGTGAGCCATCACTTACCCCGCTGGCTCGTCACATAAGGTGAGCCATCACTTACCTCGCAGACTGGTCACAATGTTTAATAGTTTTAAATAGAATTACCGGGTAGACTGATCGTCTGCGCTCGTACTGGACATGTTTGTCATTTTTGGCAATCCTACGTGGAAGTCACCGCTGCGCCATATTTCTTCTCTTTCCTTTGATAATTTTCAGAAAAATAAAACATTTTTTAAAAAAACACAGTTTTCTTTTTCTGCTATTATCAGAATATGGCGAAACTCATCCCTGTAAAACACTGGCCCGGTGTCAAGGCTCGATTCACACTATCATCTTACAGCCCTGTCAAACAAACAGTCAGAGGCACGGGATTCGCTTTTGCTTTTTATCATGGTTTTGGCAGTAACATTCCAGAGTTTTGGGGCTTTTTGCAACTTCAAATGAGTAATAGTGGCAGCATTAACATTAGGGACTTGTCACGGAGCTCAGGTGGTCACTATATCGCCATGAATTTGGCCAAATCGCAAAGTCAACTCTATACCCCTATACATCTATGTGTGCAACTGCAATATTCCGCAAGCAAGTTACCAGTTTACCTATTCATCTCTGCTATTCCTGCATCTAACACCATTTTTGCAAGCAAGATACCCAGTAGCCAATACATCTGTGTGTAAACACATGGCAAGTATTGCAGACCGCATTTCCTGTGCGCTCTGCAAAAGCGCATATCCTGGAGATCTCTGTGGAGTCGGCGGCTGTGGTGAGCGTCTGGTTGCCATAGAGATCAATAGGCAGGTGGTGCATAGCATTACCTGGTGGTAACGCTTTGCACTACTCCGGCCAGAAACTAAGTTTCTGCTGGACGCAAGTCTGACCCTAGCCTAACAGCAATATTCTGCAAGCAAGTTATCAGTTTACCTGTGCATCTATGTGTGTTATCGCAATACTGTGCAAGCAAGTTACTAGTTTACCCATGCATCTCTATTATTCCTGTGTCTAACAGCATCTTTGCAAGCAAGTTACCAGTTTGCCCATACATCTATGTGTGTTACCACAATATTCTGCAATTCAGTTACCAGTTTTCGTTTTGCATCTCTATTTCTGTGTCTAACAGCATCTTTGTAAGCAAGTTACCAGTTTGCCAATACATCTTTGTGAGTAACCGTAATAATCTGCAAGCAAGTTACCCATTTACTTTTGCATCTCTGCTATCGCTGTGTGTAACAGCATCTTTGCAAGTAAGTTACAAGTTTGCCTATACATTTATATGTATAACCTCAATACTCTGCAAGCAAGTTATCATCTTTTGCAAGGGAAGACTAACAGTGGTATGAAACTCAATGGGAGGAGGCACAGATTGGATATTAGAAAAGCTTTTTGATAGTGATTGTAACAAACGAGTGGAACAGGCTGCTATGGGAGAGGTAGTGAGTTCCCCTTCAATGGAAGTCTTCAAATAGAGGCCGGACAGACATCTGTCAAAGATGATTTGATGAATGCTGCTTCAAGCACGGGGTTTGAGCAGATGACCCAGGAGCTGAAGGTCCCTTTCAAATCTACCATTCTATGCCTCTATGTTTCCATGATTCTATGATACCAGTTTACCTATCTCTATATATAATTGCTCAGTGTCTCCTCCACTTCCATCTGGATGTCGCCTATGTCACTTCCGCCAGCGCCATATTTCTACACCCAAGTAATGGGTATGGACATATGGCAGCCGCTGCTCCCCCTCCCGGTGAGCCCCCGCCCGGTCCCCTCAGTCCCCCCACTAACCCAACGCCGCACCCCCGCCAGCCATCGCCCCGCTGTTGATAAGCTGGGACCGACTTACAGAACCTGTGGTGATGTCATGATCATGGGTGGAGCCAGGTCACATGATCATGATGTCACCACAGGATCTTGAGCAGAATGGATGGAGGAACAGAGAGCAGCAGCAGGAGCAGCCAGGTACTGAGGGGCAGCTCACTGTCCCCCCAAAACACGGTCACACCACCCTGCACTCACTCTGCCCCTGCACTCACTGTCCCTGCACTCACTCAACCTACACTCACTCGGCCCATATGCACCCTGCACTCACTCAGCCTGCACTCACTCAACCTACACTCACTTGGCCCATATTCACCCTGCACTCACTCAGCCTGCACTCACTCAACCTACACTCACTCGGCCCACATTCACCCTGCACTCACTCAGCCTGCACTCACTCTGCCCCTGAACTCAGCCTGCCCTCACTCAGCCCGCATCATGGTCAGCCTGCACTACAATCATCCTGCACTCAGCCTGCCCTCACTCAGCCCGCACCATGGTCAACCTGCCCTCTTTCAGCCCGCATCTAGGTCAGCCCGCACCATGGTCAGGCTGCCTGCCCTCACTCAGGCCGCACCACTGTCAGCCCCACACTACGGTCATCCCGCACTCAGCCTGCCCTCACTCAGCCTGCACCGTAATCACCCTGCACTCAGCTTGCATTCACCCTGCACTCACTCAGCCTGCTCCACAGTCATCACTCACTCAGCCTACACTCACTCAGCCTGCACTCACTCAGCCTTCACCACTGTCAGCCCACACTTATTCAGCCTGCACTCACCCTGCACTAAGCCCGAACTATGGTCACCCCTGCACTCAACCGCCACTCGCTCACCATGCACTCACTCAGCCCGCACCACTGTCACCCCACACTGTGGTCATCCCGCACTCAGCCTGCCCTCACGCAACCTACCCTCACTCAGCCCGCACCATGGTCAGCCCGCACTCATTCAGCCTGGACTCAGCCCGCACTATGGTCACCCCGCACTACAGTCATCCTGCACTCAGCCTGCCCTCACTCAGCCCGCACCATGGTCAGCCTGCATTCACTCAACCCGCACCATGGTCTGTCCGCAGCACGGTCAGGCCGCCTGCCCTCACTAAGCCTGCACCACGATCAGCCCCGCACTCATTCAGCCTGCACTCAACCCACACCATGGTCACCCTACACTCAGCCTGCACTCAACCTACACTCACTCAGTCCGCACCACAGTCACCCCACACCACAGTTATCCCGCACTTACGCAGCCTACACTCACTCAGCCTGCCCTCATTCAGCCTGTCCTCACTCAGCCCACACCATGGTCAGCCCACACTCACTCAGCCTGCACTCAGCCCGTACCATGGTCACTCGAACTCAGCCCGCATCATGGTCACCCCGCACTATGGTCATCCCACACTCACCTGCCTCACTCACCTCCCTCACTCAGCCTACCCTCACTGACCCTCACACCTGCACTCACCCTGCAATCAGCCCACACCACGGTCACCCCCACACTACGCTCATCCCACTCTCAGCTTGTCCTCACTCAGCCCGCACTACGGTCAGCCCGCACCATGGTCACCCTGCACTATGGTCATCCCACACACACTCAGCCTACACTCACTCAGCCTGGCCACCCTCTGCCGGCACTCATTCAGCCTGCACTTACGCTGCACTCAGACCGCACTTACCCTGCACTCACTCAGCCCGCACCACGGCCAACCCACACTACAAAATATAAAAGGGAGGGGGACAAGAGGCGCAATAGTGCCCTATCACTAGTGACACTGGTGTAATATAGTGGTGCTGTGGAGCCGCTCACCTGGTCCAGTTGTGATCCCCACAACTGGTTTGAAGGTGTTTAGGACTCAATGTTCCAAGCTGCTGCAGGACCTCCACCTACCACTGGACAGTGGTATGATTCAAGAGAAATGATGGGAGTGATGGTGTGTCTCGGTCCGCGCTGCTCTGGGTTCAGAATAACTCACCAAGGAGCCAAACAACTCTTCATCCTGTGTGGAAAAGGAGGAATAAAGAGGATGAAAAGTTGTTTGGCTCCTTGGTGAGTTATTCTGAACCCAGAGCAGCGCGGACCGAGACACACCATCACTCCCATCATTTCTCTTGAACCCACACTACAGTCATCCGACACTCAGCCTGCTCTCACTCAGCCTGCCCTCACTCAGCCTACCCTCAGTCAGCCTTCACTCAGCCCGCACCATGGTCACCCTGCACTCAGCTTGCACTTACTCAGCCCGCTCCACAGTCATCTCTCACTCGCTCAGTCTACACTCACTAAGCCTGGACTACTGTCAACCCGCACTCATTCAGCCTGCACTCACACTGCACTCAGCCCACACCATGGTCACCCTGCAATTAGCCCGCACTCGCTCCACCCTGCAATCAGTGAGACCGCACCACGGTCCCCCCCGCACTATGGTCATCCCGCACTCAGCCTGCCCTCACTCAGCCTACCCTCATTCAGTCTGCCCTCACTCAACAAGCACCATGGTCAGGCTGCCTGCCCTCACTCAGGCTACACCACGGTCAGACCCGCACTCAATCACCCTGCACTGAGCCTGCACCACGGTCACCCTGCAGTCACTCAGTCAGCTCCATGGTCATCCAGCACTACGGTCATCCTGCACTCAGGCCGCACTCACTCAGTCCGCCCCACAGTCACGCCTGCACCATGGTCAGTCCGTACTACGGTCATCCTGCACTCAGCGCACACCACCATCACCCCGCACTGCAGTCACCCCACACTCAGCTTCACCATGATTATTCTGCACTCACCCCGCACTACGGTCATCCCGCGCTCACCCCGCATCACGGTCATCCCGCACCATGTTTACACTACACCACGGTCACCCTGTACTCACCCCACACTACTTCAGCCTGCACCATGGTCATCTCACACTACGGTCATCCCGCACTTTCTCTGCACTCACTCACCCCGCACCACGCTCATCGCACACCATGGTAACCCTATACTCACCCCCACACTACCTCAGCCCGCACCATGGTCACCCCACACTCACTCATCCCGCACCATGGTCACCCTGCAGCACTGGGGTAGCAGGGAGCAAGGGGGAAAAACCAGTGGGCAGGGGAAAGACCGCACAGAGGGGAGAGGCAAATGCTGCCCCCAGTGCCGTAGAGCCCACCCCCATCGTGATGTTACCGCCCACCGGATGCAATAGCATCAGGCTCCCATCTAGTACATCTATGTGTCTAACTAATATTCTGTAAGCATGTTTTCAGTTTACCTATACATCAATATGTGTAACCACAATATTCTGTAAGCAAGTTACCAGTTTACCTATACATCTCTGCTGTTTCTATACTTAACAGCATCCTTGCAAGCAAGTTACCAGTTTGCCTGTACACCTCTGCTGTTTCTATATGTAACAGCATCCTTGCAAGCAAGTTACCAGTTTACCTATACATCTCTGCTGTTTCTATACTTAACAGCATCCTTGCAAGCAAGTTACCAGTTTGCCTGTACACCTCTGCTGTTTTTCTATGTAACAGCATTCCTGTAAGTTCCCAGTTTGCCTGTGCATCCCTGCTATTCCTTTGTACAACCACACTTCTGCAGATTCCAGTTTCCTACACATCCCTGCTATTTCTGATCAATCTAAGCATCTGGCCACGTCCATCTAGTGTTTCCAGCTCTGTTGGCCATCTGTGGTCCTGTATACTGGTCCTCACTAATCCATGTATTGTTCAGCAGGTCCAGCTGAGTAGATCCTCAGCAGGAGCTTAAGAACCTCAGCCAAAGTTCTCTCCTTACTGTCCATGTAACATATAAGAAGAGCAGCCTGGTCTACATTGTCTCCATGTGCCACATTAACTTCCTTCCACAATTGCCATATAGAGTGCAGCATGTGTCCCATTAGGATCTGTGCCACCTACATGCCTCCATATTCACTGCACTCACCTTATTCCTTTTTATGAAAATATTTTCATTTGGAAAGACCTGATAATTCTCTATCTATTATATAATCACGAATGCAGCGAGTGCCCCTTTTGAGACCGCACTCGCTGCGAGTCAATGTCGTCATGTGGATACGAACGAAGCATTGGCCGCGCAGCGGCCATTGCGAGTCGCTCTAAGGCGACTCGCTATGCCCGCGCAGCGGGCATGGCGAGTCGCCTTAGCAGCGCGAAGCATTGGCCGCGAAGCGGCCATTGCGAGTCAGAGACTCGCTCTGCTAGAATCCCGATGCATTGTGCATCGGGCACCCATCTAGTAATGTAATAAAAGATTAGTAAAAGGGCTTGGACACCTCCTGATCTATGGCTGGAAGAGCATATAGATACAGAGCTGCCCTGTGATACTGAATAGCCAGACACAACAGATATAATAGCTGGGAAGTCACTAATCATCCATCTCTCATCTGAGAAGTGGACTGATAAGACACAGAGTGGGAAGAGAGGTCAACAGCTGCGGGTCAGACCCCAGAAATGATCCCACATGATTATCCATCACTGTCCTGGAGCCTGTCACACATTTCCTCTCTTATCTTTACAATGTGGATATAATGCAAGAGGTTGTAACAGCAATCAGTAACATTCACACCACTGTGTACATATATTATACTAGATGGTGGCCCGATTCTAAAGAATCGGGTAGTCTAGAATCTATATAGAGTTTATTTAGTAATAGGGGAGTGCTGTGAAATTAATTGTGTGTATACA
Source organism: Allobates femoralis (assembly GCA_033576535.1). Classification (NCBI taxonomy): domain Eukaryota; kingdom Metazoa; phylum Chordata; class Amphibia; order Anura; family Aromobatidae; genus Allobates; species Allobates femoralis. The sequence continues at coordinate 505,205,955 of JARQOC010000006.1, forward strand.
GGCGGCTCAGTGGTTAGCAGTGAGTGCGGTGGCTCAGTGGTTAGCAGTGAGTGCGGTGGCTCAGTGGTTAGCAGAGTATACGATGGCTCAGTGGTCAGCAGTGAGTGCGGTGGCTCAGTGGTTAGCAGTGAGTGCGGTGGCTCAGTGGTCAGCAGTGAGTGCGGTGGCTCAGTGGTCAGCAGTGAGTGCGGTGGCTCAGTGGTCAGCAGTGAGTGCGGTGGCTCAGTGGTCAGCAGTGAGTGCGGTGGCTCAGTGGTCAGCAGTGAGTGCGGTGGCTCAGTGGTCAGCAGTGAGTGCGGTGGCTCAGTGGTCAGCAGTGAGTGCGGTGGCTCAGTGGTCAGCAGTGAGTGCGGTGGCTCAGTGGTCAGCAGTGAGTGCGGTGGCTCAGTGGTCAGCAGTGAGTGCGGTGGCTCAGTGGTCAGCAGAGAGTGCGGTGGCTCAGTGGTCAGCAGTGAGTGCAGCACAGGCTGGAGGGGGCAGAGGCTGGAGGGGGAAAGGAGGGAGGAGGCAGAGGAGGCAGAAACTGGAGGGGTTAGAGGAGGGAGGGGTCAGAGGAGGGAGGGGGCGGAGGCTGGGGGGCAGAGGAGAGCGGAGGCTGGGGGGCAGAGGATAACGGAGGCTGGAGGGCTGAACACTCACTGGGCTGTTGGCGGTCAGCGGCAAGGCTGGCGGCGGTTCCGGAGGCCGGCCCCGGAGTGCGGGCGGGGCTAGCTCCGTGATGGAGGAGAGTCACCGGGTGTGTGGAGAGAGTGGCAGGACTGGGAGCGGTGCCGGCGGAGGCCGCACACCGGAGTGTGGGCCGGTCCGGGCCGGTTCCCGCATGTTGGTGGGCGCACAGCAGGCTGTGTGCGGAGCCAGTGGCGGGATGGCGGTCCCTGATGGAGAGTGGGCGGTGAGCAGCAGGGCTGTGGGCCGGATGTGGGTGGGCGCAGACGGGGCTCTGTGCAGGGCCGGTGGCGGGATAACGGGGAGTGGTGGCGCTTTAGCGCCCACGGCGAGGCGCTGTGCCATTTTGTCAGCGGCTCGCGGTGAGCGCTATGCGCTCACCGCTCGTGGGTCTGGTACTTCCGGTTCCGGTCTTTGACACAGGGCGCAGGCCATCACGGAAGTTGAGCGGATTGGCGGGAAGTGGCCTTCGGTTTTTATATATAAGATATATATATAGCAGTACGATGGTATATGGTGGTAATTAGAGCACATGTATAGCAGCACTATAGTATATGGCGGTAGATTATAGTAAATGTATAGCAGCACTATAGTATATGGCGGTACATTACAGTACATGTATAGCAGCACTATAGTATATGGTGGTACATTATAGCACATGTATAGCAGCACTATGGTATATGGCGGTACATTACAGTACATGTATAGCAGTGCTATGGTATATGGCGGTACATTACAGTACATGTATAGCAGCACTATGGTATATGGCAGTACATTATAGCACATGTATAGCAGCACTCTGGTATATGGCAATACTGCGGTGACCGCGGTCCCCCACTCCTCCTGGCCCCCGGTCGTCCACAGTAAAAATAAAAAAATCCTCAGTGAGGATACTCACCTGTCCGGCGGCTCGCTCCGCCTCCGCCTTGTAGGTCCTACAGGCCTTTAGGACCTGTAGTTGCCTGGGCAAGCAATCAGCTGAGGAGGTGAGGGGGGGCAGGATTGTGTTGGGGGGGCAGAATGGAGCGAGTGGGGAAAGAGTATGGAGGCGGGGCAACAGGATGGAGGCGGGGCAACAGGATGGAGGCGGGGCAACAGGATGGAGGCGGGGCAACAGGATGGAGGCGGGGGGGCAGGATGGAGGCGGGGGGGCAGGATGGAGGCGGGGGGGCAGGATGGAGCGAGCGGGGCAGGATGGAGGCGGGGGAGCAAGAAGAGCGGGGGGCAGGATGGATTGAGCGGGGCAGGATGGAGGCGGAGGAGCAGGATGAAGCCGAAGGGGCAGGATTGAGCAGGATGGAGCGGGAGGAGCAGGATGGAGGGGGCGGAGCAGGATGGAGGGGGCGGAGCAGGATGGAGACGGAGGGGCAGGATGGAGACGGAGGGGCAGGATGGAGACGGAGGGGCAGGATGGAGACGGAGGGGCAGGATGGAGACGGAGGGGCAGGATGGAGACGGAGGGGCAGGATGGAGACGGAGGGGCAGGATGGAGGTGAGTGGCGCAGGATGGACAGAGCGAGGCAGGATGGAGAAGGCAGGGCAGGATGGAGGCGGCAGGGCAGGATGGAGATGGCAGGGCAGGATGGTGGTGGGGGAGGGGGGAGGATGTAGGGGGCGGGGCAGGATGTTGGCGGGGGGTGAGGATGGTGGTGGGGGTGCGGGATGGAGTCGGGGGGCAGGATGGTGTTGGGGGGCAGGATGGATAGGGGGGCAGGATGGATAGGGGGGGCAGGATGGAGGCGCTCCTCCTGACCCCTTCCGCTCCCCGCGGCACCCGTCCCTCTGGGCCTCCAGTCTCTGCGGCCGCCCTCCCTCTGGGGCTGCACACCCCCCTCCCCTTCATGGTGATAATAAAAATAAAAAAACCTCAGTGAGGATACTTACCCTGCGGCGGCTCGCTCCACCCGTCTTGTAGGTGGCAGGACAGGAGCTGTCGTTGGCTGGGAAACCGATCTGCTGGGGGTGAGTGGGCAAAGCGGGGTCAGTGGGCAGAGTGGGGGATGAGTGGGAAGAGCAGGGGTTAGTGGGCAGAGTCATTGGGCAGAGCAGGGTCAGTGGGCATAATCAGTAGTCAGAGCAGGGTCAGTAGGCAGAGCTGGGGTCTGTGGGCAGAGCTGGGGTCAGTGGGCATGGTCAGTAGCCAGAGGGGGGGGGGGGTAGGTAGGCAGAGCAGGGTCAGAGGGCAGAGCGGGGGTGAGTGGGCAGAGTGGGGGGTGAATGGGCAGAGCATGGTCAGTGAGCAGGATTGGGGCATCAGTGGTCAGAGCAGGGTCATAGCGGGGGTCAGTGGTCAGAGCAGGGGTTAATGGGCAGAGTGATTGGGCAGAGCAGGGGTCAGTGGGCACAGTCAGTAGGCACAGCAGGGGTTAGTGGGAAAAATCAGTGGGTAGAGCAGGGTGTGAGTGGGCAGAGCAGGGGTGAGTGGGCACAGTCAGTGAGCAGAGCAGGGGTCAGCGGGCAGAGCGGGGGTGAGTGGGCAGAGCAGGGTTTAGTGGGCATAGCAAGGGTTATTGGGCACAGTCAGTGGGCAGAACAGGGGTTAGTGGGCAGAGCGGCGGTCAGTGGGCACAGTGAGTGGGCAGAGAAGGGTGAGTGGGTAGAGCATGGGTGAGTGGGCACGGTCAGTTGGCAGAGCAGGGGTCAGTGGGCATGGTGAAAGGGCAGAGCGGGGGGTGAGTGAACAGAGGGTGGTCAGTGGGCAGGCCAGGGTGAGTGGTAAAAGCAGGGGTGAGTGGGCAGAGCGGGAGTAAATGAGCAGAGCAGGGTCAGTAGGCAGTGTGAGGGGTCAGTGGCCAGAGCATGGTCAGTGGGCAGTGTGAGGGGTAAGTGGGCATAGCATGTTCAGTGGGCAGTGTGAGGCGTGAGTGGGCAGTGTGAGGGGTCAGTGGGCAGTGTGAGGGGTCAGTGGGCAGAGCAGGGTCAGTGTGAGGGGTGAGTGGGCAGAGCAGGGTCAGTGGGGTGTGTGAGGGGTCAGTGGGCAGAGCAGGGTGAGTGGGCATTGAGGGGTCAGTGGGCAGAGCATGTTCAGTGGGCAGAGGAGGGTCAGTGGGCAGTGTGAGGGGTCAGTGGGCTGAGCAGGGTGAGTGGGCAGAGCAGGGTCAGTGAGGGGTCAGTGGGCAGAGCAGGGTCAGTGTGAGGGGTCAGTGGGGGGTGAGTAGGCAGAGCAGGATGAGTGGCCAGTGTGAGGGGTCAATGGGGCGAGCAGGGTGAGTGGGCAGAGCATGGTCAGTGGGCATAATGGTGGGTGAGTGGACAGAGAGGGGGTGAGTGAGCAGAGAGGGGGTGAGTGGGCAGAATGTGGGTGAGGGGGCAGAGAGGGGGTGAGGGGGCAGAGTTTGGGGGTGAGTGGTCAGAGTGGGGGTCAGTGGTCAGAGTGGGGGTCAGTGGGCAGAGCAGGGCAGAGTGGGGGTGAGGGGGGCAGAGTTGGGGGGTGAGTGGGCAGAGTTGGGGGGTGAGTGGGCAGAGTTGGGGGGTGAGTGGGCAGAGTTGGGGTCAGTGGTCAGAGTGGGGGTGAGTGGGCAGGGTCAGAGTGGGGGTCAATGGTCGGGGTGGGTGGGCAGAGCAGGGTCAGGGGCAGAGTGGGGTCAGTGTGCAGAGTGGGGGTGAGGGGCAAAGAGGGGGTCAGGGGGAAGAGTAGGGGGGTGAGTGGGCAGAGTTTGGGGGTGAGTGGGCAGAGTGAGGGTCAGTGGTCAGAGTGGGGGTGAGTGGGCAGAGCAGGGTCAGGGGCAGAGAGAGGGTCAGTGTGCAGAGTGGGGGTGAGGGGGCAGAGAGGGGTTCAGGGGGAAGAGTAGGGGGGTGAGTGGGCAGAGTTTGGGGGTGAGTGGGCAGAGTGGGGGCGAGTGGTCAGAGTGGGGGTCAGTGGGCAGAGCAGGGGCAGAGTGGGGGTCAGTGTGCAGAGTGGGGGTGAGGGGGGCAGAGAGGGGTTCAGGGGAAAGAGTAGGGGGGTGAGTGGGCAGAGTTTGGGGGTGAGTGGGCAGAGTGGGGGCCAGTGGTCAGAGTGGGGGTCAGTGGGCAGAGCAGTGGCAGAGTGGGGTCAGTGTGCAGAGTGGGGGTGAGTGGGCAGGGTCAGGGGCAGAGTGGGGGTCAGTGGGCAGAGCAGGGGGTGAGGGGGGCAGAGGGGGTGAGTGGGCAGAGTTGGGGGGTGAGTGGGCAGAGTTGGGGTCAGTGGTCAGAGTGGGGGTCAGTGGTCAGAGTGGGGGTCAGTGGGCAGAGCAGGGTCAGGGCAGAGTGGGGGTCAGTGGGCAAGGTGGGGGTGAGGGGGCAGAGTGGGGGTGAGGGGGCAGAGAGGGGGTCAGTGGTCAGAGTGGGGGTCAGTGGGCAGAGCAGGGGCAGAGTGGGGGTGAGGGGGGCAGAGAGAGGGTGAGGGGGCAGAGTTGGGGGGTGAGTGGTGAGAGTGGGGGTCAGGGGCAGAGAGGGGTTCAGGGGGAAGAGTAGGGGGGTGAGTGGGCAGAGTTTGGGGTGAGTGGGCAGAGTGGGGGCCAGTGGTCAGAGTGGGGGTCAGTGGGCAGAGCAGGGGCAGAGTGGGGGTCAGTGGGCAGAGTGGGGGTGAGGGGGCAGAGAGGGGGTCAGGGGGAAGAGTAGGGGGGTGAGTGGGCAGAGTTTGGGGGTGAGTGGGCAGAGTGGGGGCCAGTGGTCAGAGTGGGGGTCAGTGGGCAGAGCAGGGGCAGAGTGGGGGTGAGGGGGGCAGAGAGGGGGTGAGTGGTCAGAGTGGGGGTCAGGGGCAGAGTGGGGGTCAGTGGTCAGTGTGGGGGTGGGTGGTCAGAGTGGGGGTCAGGGGCAGAGTGGGGGTCAGTGGTCAGTGTGGGGGTGGGTGGTCAGAGTGGGCGTCAGGGGCAGAGTGGGGGTCAGTGGTCAGTGTGGGGGTGGGTGGTCAGAGTGGGGGTCAGTGTGGGGGTCAGGGGCAGAGTGAGGGTCAGTGGTCAGTGTGGGGGTGGGTGGGCAGAGCGGGGGTGAGGAGATCGTGGGTCAGTGTGCAGCGCAGGGGGATGAATAGGCAGAGTAGGTGAGATCGGGACAGGACCTTTGATGACGTCACGGTCATGTGATATGTGACTCCACCCATCATCGTGACGTCATCAGAGGTCCTCAAGCCCCATGAATAGAGATCGTGGCTGGCTGGAGGGAGCTGTGGTAAGAGGCGGGGGGGGGGGGTGACCGGAGAGTGGGGGGGTGACAGGAGAGTGGGGGGTGACCGGAGAGTGGAGGGCGGCTATGGTGACAGGCAGGGGGGTGATGGGGCAGCGGGGGGAAGTGTTGTGACAGGCGGGGAGCGCGGGCAGTGGAGGATGGCTATGGTGACAGGCAGGGGGGTGATGGGGCAGCAGGGCTGTGGGCCGGATGTGGGTGGGCGCAGACGGGGCTCTGTGCAGGGCCGGTGGCTGGGGCTCTGTGGGTCTGGTGCTTCCGGTTCCGGTGTTTGACACAGGAGGGAGGCCATCACGGAAGCGGAAGCGGATTTTGGGCGGAAGTGGCCTTCGGGTTTTATATAATAGAAGATAGATTACTGATCCTGCATTATCCTCCAGAGCTGCACTCACTATTCTGCTGGTGCAGTCACTGTGTACATACATTACATTACTGATCCTGAGTTACCTCCTGTATTATACTCCAGAGCTGCACTCACTATTCTGCTGGTGCAGTCACTGTGTACATACATTACATTACTGATCCTGAGTTACCTCCTGTATTATACTCCAGAGCTGCACTCACTATTCTGCTGGTGCAGTCACTGTGTACATACATTACATTACTGATCCTGAGTTACCTCCTGTATTGTACTCCAGAGCTGCACTCACTATTCTGCTGGTGCAGTCACTGTGTACATACATTACATTACTGATCCTGAGTTACCTCCTGTATTATACTCCAGAGCTGCACTCACTATTCTGCTGGTGCAGTCACTGTGTACATACATTACATTACTAATCCTGAGTTACCTGCTGTGTTATACTCCAGAGCTGCACTCACTATTCTGCTGGTGCAGTCACTGTGTACATACATTACATTACTGATCCTGAGTTACCTCCTGTATTATACTCCAGAGCTGCACTCACTATTCTGCTGGTGCAGTCACTGTGTACATACATTACATTACTAATCCTGAGTTACCTCCTGTATTATACTCCAGAGCTGCACTCACTATTCTGCTGGTGCAGTCACTGTGTACATACATTACATTACTGATCCTGAGTTCCCTCCTGTATTATACTCCTGAGCTGCACTCACTATTCTGCTGGAGCAGTCACTGTGTACATACATTACATCACTGATCCTGAGTCACCTCCTGTATTATACTCCAGAGCTGCACTCACTATTCTGCTGGTGCAGTCACTGTGTACATACATTACATTACTGATCCTGAGTCACCTCCTGTATTATACTCCAGAGCTGCACTCACTATTCTGCTGGTGCAGTCACTGTGTACATACATTACTGATCCTGAGTTACCTCCTGTATTATACTCCAGAGCTGCACTCACTATTCTGCTGGTGCAGTCACTGTGTACATACATTACATTACTGATCCTGAGTTACCTCCTGTATTATACTCCAGAGCTGCACTCACTATTCTGCTGGTGCAGTCACTGTGTACATACATTACATTACTGATCCTGAGTTACCTCCTGTATTATACTCCAGAGCTGCACTCACTATTCTGCTGGTGCAGTCACTGTGTACATACATTACATTACTGATCCCGAGTTACCTCCTGTATTATACTCCAGAGCTGCACTCACTATTCTGCTGGTGCAGTCACTGTGTACATACATTACATTACTGATCCTGAGTTTACCTCCTGTATTATCCTCCAGAGCTGCACTCACTATTCTCCTGGTGCAGTCACTGTGTACATACATTACATTACTGACCCTGAGTTACCTCCTGTATTATACTCCAGAGCTGCACTCACTATTCTGCTGGTGCAGTCACTGTGTACATACATTACATTACTGATCCTGAGTTACCTCCTGTATTTTACTCCAGAGCTGCACTCACTATTCTGCTGGTGAAATCACTGTGTACATACATTACATTACTGATCCTGAGTTACCTCCTGTATTATACTCCAGAGCTGCACTCACTATTCTGCTGGTGCAGTCACTGTGTACATACATTACATTACTGATCCTGAGTTACCTCCTGTATTATACTCCAGAGCTGCACTCACTATTCTGCTGGTGCAGTCATCATGTATATACATTACCTTTGCACTATTTCCTCAATGTTATAGCACTCCTGCTGGACATTTATGTGAATTACACCTTCCTCCAGGTTATCAAAGTTATCACAGTTTATATAAACTTTATCGGAGTTGAGAGCATTCCGAGCTCAGCTGAGAAATTACTGAATTTATTATACTCCTATAAAGTTGTGATAATAATCCTGCTACAGCTGAGGATGCAGAAGGGAAACGTTCAGACTGATTGGATTTCTAATCAAACATTGCAAGTGAAATAAGAGGCAATTTTCGTCTATTTTCTATATCTGATGGACCAGGCATTAATACAACCTAAGAAAAGCCATTAAAAAATAAAAAAGCAAACAAAAATCTAAACTCCGACATTTGTGACCCCCTTTTCCCATTTCAAACTTAAAAATATAGAATAAATAATAATATTAAATAATACCATGTTTAATCTGTAAAGTAATGCATAAAATCCAATATAACAAATACATGGAAACAAAAGATATGTCCTGCACTTGTTCTGTGTATAAATGTCACATATCT
>JARQOC010000006.1:505919092-505979811 GCA_033576535.1 Allobates femoralis
AAAGGGCACCAACCGTGGCTTGACTGTACCAATCCGGCTCTGGACAAAGAGCACAGTACTAAAGACTGTCAGAGAGCGGTACGCTTAGTGGCCATGTTTAACACCCGAAGTAAAGTAACGGAACTGCAGCTGTGGTGTGTGTGTGACTTTCTTGAGCGGCGACCACCGGCTGCAGTGGCTGCCCAGAACACTGAGGGCACTCTTGTCCCCAGAGGTTCTGCAGCAGCAGCCAGCCTGGCCGCATAACGCAGGTGGTGTCACGAACCCCCTTTAACCCCTCAGACTTTCCTAATCCCCTTTATTAAATGACACCGCCAGGGTCACGGAAGTGGGTCTGGGCCCCCGTCTGTCGGACGTGAAAAAAAAAACGAGAAGAACAACAAGCTGCCTGGTTCCTGAGTACCACTGACCCTGGAGTGGACGTGTCATTTACACGCTACTGTAAGCGAAGTGGACACTACTCAGAACTGTTACCACTTGAACGCTGGTGTAGGGCTGGACCTTGCATTGCATTACCTACTACTGCCAAAAATGAATGAGCCGTGGCTAAGGCTCGCAACTGTTTTTTACAGCTTTGCAAATCAGCTGGTGCAGAAAGAACCTTAAAATGGTCTGTGTGCCCTGCACTGCACACAGGGACAAGTGTGTGAGTGGTTTTAGGATGCGATCCATACCAAAATGTTATTATTGTTTGCAACATTACAGTTTAAGTACAATGTGCCTTCCTGCTGGAAAGAATGTTTTATACCTGTTATTAAAAGCGTTATTTATATTTTGTTATGTAATTGCATTGAAAAAAGATGTGTGTTCTGCGTAACACTTTTGCACTTTCATTGCAGCTCGCGGACATGCCGTGTTTAACTGGGGGGGGAATGTGGCACCCCTGCAGTTCGGCCCCCACTAATGCTATTACATGTATTCAATGTGTGTTATCATGCCTGGAGGAAGGAAGAACATTTTGAAGAGACCAGCAAATACACCCAACACATCTAAACTTCAGGTCAGGGAGGGGCTGGGCCTAAGAATCCCACCATAGGGCAGTCCCCACCTAATGGCTAGAGTGAGCAAATAGGCTAGGGGTGGATGGCAGAGAAAGGAAGGAGACCTCAAGTTGAGATGGAGGTACCTTGGAAGCTAGCATGGAGCGTGGAGTGAAGTGTTAGGCCGAGGGCCTGGCTTGACGAATCTGGTGCCAGAAGCTGGGCAGAAAAGCTAGTTGCAAAGGGGTACCAATCCCAATTCAATTTGAGATACTTCAGGACCAAACTAGAAGTCACTGGGCTTCAAGTACAGTGACTCACTTTGTGGCCCAAGGGCCTACATAGAGGTCAGAGGACTAAAGACTGTCACTCACAGGACCCACAGCTACCTGCATGCAGGGACTGGCAACCACAGGAAACTTAGGAGAGGACAAAGGGTAGCAAGTATCAAAATGGGAAAAGGCAGCTGGAAGGCCAAATACACCCTGTGTCTAAGCAAGTTGGACAATGAATACCTCTGGACCAGCCAGGCTGTAATCCTGGCGAATGCTGTACCCTGACTGTGTTGTAATTACCACCAACTGCAATTAAAGGGTAAGAACTGCAAGACCTGTATGTCATCTAATCCTTCCTGCACCACTACCCTCATCATCCATCTCCTTATCCATCTACAACTACACCTAGGGGCCTGCTCCTGCTGAGGGAATTTATTGAATATGCAGTGCTGGCCATCCCAGGCCAGAAACCTCAGCTAGCGTCCTGACAAATTCTTGAAACCCCTGTAAACATATCTCCCTTTCACTTCCTCGGTCAGGGCCACGGGACCCGGGCTCAGCCACCATGATATACAGACTGCCAGCCCAGCTACCGAGTATCCCTGCCCTGGCAACCGACGCATTGGTCAATTGTGTGACAGGAGGACACGATTACGATGGAAGTGGAGGATAGATGCCACAAGCTAAGTATAGATTCCTTCCTCATTGAACACATGGGAGAACACAAGAGCACGGGTATATGTCCTACAACTAGAAGGCTTTCCATCATGTATCCCCGAGATATACTGGAGTCAGTGAGGTGGTGTCCACAAGATTTGTCCAGATAACGCTGGAGGAGAGATGTCCCCGAGAAGAATATGTGAAATGACCAGGGCCCAGGAGGATCTTAAGAAGAGGACATGGTGTCTGCAAAAAAATTAAATGGACCCAGAAGAGCATCTATTGTAAGGGTTCTGCAGCTGTGAAACCACGACGCAGGAGAGCAAACACAAGCCGGAGCCAAGACACAAAACCCTGGAAAATAAACCTCTCTCCAAGTCAACACTAAGAAGACTGCTCGAAGGAGGAAAAATACCATTCTCCGCCCCCATCACCCACCTAATCCACTTGTCCCAAGCTGGGTGGGGGAGGTAAGAGTGGTATCGTGCCACCCTATAGGTAGAAGAACATTTGCAGCTTAGTTGTGAAAATAACCTCAACTAGTGAGTCCCTACAACTCATCACCATTGGAGCAGAAGCCAGTGAAGGTTGACCAGAGTCCGGAAAAAAATTAGTCTGTCGGTCATATCGAAGGGGACCTGTGTGGGCCCCGTGTGGGCCCCGCACCTGGGATAATGTCTCTTATGGTGCCAGAACCCTAAAAAAAAAGCCATAAAGAAGTGATAAGCAAGTGCAGAAAGAGGCTGTGAATCAGAAGGCGGGAAAGGAAGGCAGGAAGCGGGTGGCAAAAGAAGACAGGAAAGGGGGCAGGGGGGAAGATATTAAAGAGGGAGAGGCCAGGAAAGAGGATGGAAGAAGGGAAAGATAGGGAAAGATGGGAAAGAGGAGAGGGAAAAAGAAGGGAAAGCAGGAGAAGATGGGAAAGAGATGGGAAACAAGACGTGAAAGGGAAAGGATATGGGAAAGAAGGGGGGAGAACCTGGGATAGAGTATGGAAGGAGGGAAAGAGGGGGAAGCCAGGAAATGGGGGGAGAGAACAGGAAAGGGGGGAAGATGAGAAAGAGGAGGGAGAGAAGGTGGGAAAGAGGGGAGGAGAGGCTGGGAAAGAGGGATGAAGAAGGTGGGAAAGAGGGGGAAGAAGTCGGGAAAGAGAGAGGATGAAAGGGTGAGGAAAAAGGCAGAAATGGTAGGGAAAAAAAGTGGAAAAAAAAGGGAGGAAAGGGGACAAAGGCGGAAAGGGGTGGGGAAAGGTGTAAAAAGGTGAAAAGGCTGAAAGGGGGAAAAGGCAGAAAGGGGGAAAAGTAGGGACAGGCAGAAATTTGGTAGAAAGGCAGACACGGTGGGTGGTCAGAAGGGAGGGAAAGGCAGAAAGAGGAAAAAACAGACAGGGGAGAAAAGGCAGAAAGGGGAAAAAAAGGCAGAAAGAGGGCAAAAGACAGAGAATCAGATGGAAAGGAGGGGAAATGAAGAAAGGGGGAAAAGGGGGTAAAGAGGGTACAGGCAGAAAGTGGGGCAAAAAGCGGAAGGAGGGGGAAGTCAGATGGGGAGGAAAAGGGAGAAAAGACAGAAAGGGGAAAGGCTGAAAAGAGAAAAAGCAGAAAGGGGAAAAGGCAGAAAGGGGGAAAAGGAGAAAAAGGCAGAAAGAAGTGGGGGTGAGGCAGAAAGGGGGGTGAGAAGGCCTGCCCATAGAAAATTAAAGGGTGGGAGACCCCAAGATGGCAATACATAGAGATGAAGAGAGGGAGGAGGGTTTGGAGGGATTTTACTCATCTATATGACTTAATCGGACACTAGCGCTCCTCCCTGGTGGAGAGATGACCAGAGATGAAAGAGCCTTTACAGAGAGGTAACTGCTGTGTGTGGGGAAATCCACAATACTTGGAATACAAAAAAAAGGAAACAAAAATCATGCAAAAGACTTGGTACAAGTCGTGACTGACTCCTATGGAAACTAGACAGTTCAGAGCCTCCAAGAGGCTAGGCAGATACCCAAAGTCACACAGGGGGAAACAGAGACCGCGCACGGGGGGAGGAGACAGAGACCGTGCGCACAGGGGGAGAGACTGCGCACGGGGGGGAAAGACACAGACCGCGCACGGAGGGGGGGGGGGGAATGGTGGGGGACACAGACCGCGCACAGGGGTGGGGGAAGTGACACAGACCGCGCACGGGGGTGGGGAGACACAGACCGCGCACGGGGGTGGGGAGACACAGACCGGGCACGGGGGTGGGGGGGGGGTGGGGAGACACAGACCGGGCACGGGGGTGGGGGGGGGGGGGGGGGAGACACAGACCGGCACGAGGGAACGACGGGGGGAAGGGGGAGACACAGACCGCACACGGGAAGGGAGACGGAGGGGGAGGGGGAGACACAGACCGCACACGGGGGGAAGGGGGAGACACAGACCGCACACGGGGGGAAGGGGGAGACACAGACCGCACACGGGGGGAAGGGGGAGACACAGACCGCACACGGGGGAAGGGGGAGACACAGACCGCACACGGGGGGAAGGGGGAGACACAGACCGCACACGGGGGAAGGGGGAGACACAGACCGCACACAGGGGGAAGGGGGAGACACAGACCGCACACAGGGGGAAGGGGGAGACACAGACCGCACACAGGGGGAAGGGGGAGACACAGACCGCACACAGGGGGGAAGGGGGAGACACAGACCGCACACAGGAGGGGCAGACGAAAGGGGGAAGGGGGAGACACAGACCGCACACAGGGGAAGGGAAACAGACGCAAGGGGGAAGGGGGAGACACAGACCGCACACAGGGGGAAGGGGGAGACACAGACCGCACACAGGGGGAAGGGGGAGACACAGACCGCACACAGGGGGAAGGGGGAGACACAGACCGCACACAGGGGGAAGGGGGAGACACAGACCGCACACAGGGGGAAGGGGGAGACACAGACCGCACACAGGGGGAAGGGGGAGAACACAGAAACCGCACACAGGGGGAAGGGGGAGACACAGACCGCACACAGGGGGAAGGGGGAGACACAGACCGCACACAGGGGGAAGGGGGAGACACAGAGCCGCACACAGGGGGAAGGGGGAGACACAGACCGCACACAGGGGGAAGGGGGAGACACAGACCGCACACAGGGGGAAGGGGGAGACACAGACCGCACACAGGGGGAAAGGGGGGAAGGACACAGACCGCACACAGGGGGAAGGGGGAGACACAGACCGCACACAGGGGGAAGGGGGAGACACAGACCGCACACAGGGGGAAGGGGGAGACACAGACCGCACACAGGGGGAAGGGGGAGAACACAGGGAGACGACACAGACACACAGGGGGAAGGGGGAGACACAGACCGCACACAGGGGGGAGCAGACGACAGGGAGGGGGAGACACAGACCGCACACAGGGGGAAGGGGAGACACAGACCGCACACAGGGGGAAGGGGGAGACACAGACCGCACACAGGGGGAAGGGGGAGACACAGACCGCACACAGGGGGAAGGGGGAGACACAGACCGCACACAGGGGGGGGGGGAGACACAGACCGCACACAGAGGGGGAAGGGGGAGACACAGACCGCACACAGGGGGAGGGGAGACACAGACCGCACACAGGGGGAGAGGAGACACAGACCGCACACAGGGGGGGAGAGAGACACAGACCGCACACAGGGGGGGAGGAGACACAGACCGCACACAGGGGGGGGAGAGGAGACACAGACCGCACACAGGGGGGGGGGAGACACAGACCGCACACAGGGGGGAGGGAGACACAGACCGCACACAGGGGGGGAGAGGAGACACAGACCGCACACAGGGGGGGAGAGGAGACACAGACCGCACACAGGGGGGGAGAGACACAGACCGCACACAGGGGGGGGAGAGGAGACAAGACCGCACACAGGGGGGGAGAGACACAGACCGCACACAGGGGGGGGGAGAGGAAGACGACAGGAACGCGCACACAGGGGGGGGGGAGAGGAGACACAGACCGCACACAGGGGGGGGAGAGGAGACACAGACCGCACACAGGGGGGGAGAGACACAGACCGCACACAGGGGGGGAGGAGACACAGACCGCACACAGGGGGGGGAGAGACACAGACCGCACACAGGGGGGGAGAGACACAGACCGCACACAGGGGGGGGGAGAGACACAGACCGCACACAGGGGGGGAGAGAGACACAGACCGCACACAGGGGGGGGGGAGAACACAGACCGCACACAGGGGGGGGGGGGAGACACAGACCGCACACAGGGGGGGGGAGAGACACAGACCGCACACAGGGGGGAGAGAGAGACACAGACCGCACACAGGGGGGGGGACGGACGGACACAGTCCGCACACAGGGGGGAGACACACAGCCTCCTCCATGGTGCAGCCCCTCAGTACATGCTCACTAGTGATTATTTCTCCCTCAGTCCCCAGGATCAGGGGATCTTCTCCGGTCACAGGACTGAGGAGGCTCCGCCGCTTCCAGTGACGTCATTTCCCTCAAGAAATCATCCTCTCCGCTGTATCCGTGTGCGGGATCCTGCAGCGTCCTCCAGCACCGGGGATCACTCCGCTATTATGAGCCTGATCACTGCACACCAGATCTCGGATCGCTCCTGACCCTTCAGAGAATCCCTGGGACTTCTATCCTCTGCACTGACGTAATACCTTCATCATCTGATGTTCTTCTATCCTCTGCCTGCAGCCCTGCACATGCCCTGACGTCACACTTCATCTGATTTCTTCTATCCTCTGCCTGCAGCCCTGCACATACTCCTGACGTCACACTTCATCTGATCTTCTATCCTCTGCCTGCAGCCCTGCACATACCCTGACGTCACACTTCATCTGATGTTCTTCTATCCTCTGCCTGCAGCCCTGCACCTGCCCTGACGTCACACTTAATTGATCTTCTATCCTCTGCCTGCAGCCCTGCACCTGCCCTGACGTCACACTTCATCTGATCTTCTATCCTCTGCCTGCAGCCCTGCACATGACCCTGACGTCACACTTCATCTGATCTTCTATCCTCTGCCTGCAGCCCTGCACATACCCTGACGTCACACTTCATCTGATCTTCTATCCTCTGCCTGCAGCCCTGCACATACCTGACGTCACACTTCATCTGATCTTCTATCCTCTGCCTGCAGCCCTGCACATATCCTGACGTCACACTTCATCTGAGTTCTTCTATCCTCTGCCTGCAGCCCTGCACATACCCTGACGTCACACTTCATCTGATCTTCTATCCTCTGCCTGCAGCCCTGCACATATCCTGACGTCACACTTCATCTGATCTTCTATCCTCTGCCTGCAGCCCTGCACATACCCTGACGTCACACTTCATCTGATGTTCTTCTGTCCTCTGCCTGCAGCCCTGCACATACCCTGACGTCACACTTCATCTGATCTTCTATCCTCTGCCTGCAGCCCTGCACATACCCTGACGTCACACTTCATCTGATCTTCTATCCTCTGCCTGCAGCCCTGCACATACCCTGACGTCACACTTCATCTGATGTTCTTCTATCCTCTGCCTGCAGCCCTGCACATACCCTGACGTCACACTTCATCTGATCTTCTATCCTCTGCCTGCAGCCCTGCACATACCCTGACGTCACACTTCATCTGATCTTCTATCCTCTGCCTGCAGCCCTGCACATACCCTGACGTCACACTTCATCTGATCTTCTATCCTCTGCCTGCAGCCCTGCACATATCCTGACGTCACACTTCATCTGATCTTCTGTCCTCTGCCTGCAGCCCTGCACATATCCTGACGTCACACTTCATCTGATGTTCTTCTATCCTCTGCCTGCAGCCCTGCACATACCCTGACGTCACACTTCATCTGATGTTCTTCTATCCTCTGCCTGCAGCCCTGCACATATCCTGACGTCACACTTCATCTGATCTTCTATCCTCTGCCTGCACATGCCCTGACGTCACACTTCATCTGATCTTCTATCCTCTCCCTACAGCCCTGCACATACCCTGACGTCACACTTCATCTGATGTTCTTCTATCCTCTGCCTGCAGCCCTGCACATACCCTGACGTCACACTTCATCTGATGTTCTTCTGTCCTCTGCCTGCAGCCCTGCACATATCCTGACGTCACACTTCATCTGATCTTCTATCCTCTGCCTGCAGCCCTGCACATATCCTGACGTCACACTTCATCTGATCTTCTATCCTCTGCCTGCAGCCCTGCACATATCCTGACGTCACACTTCATCTGATCTTCTATCCTCTGCCTGCACATGCCCTGACGTCACACTTCATCTGATCTTCTATCCTCTCCCTACAGCCCTGCACATATCCTGACGTCACACTTCATCTGATCTTCTATCCTCTGCCTGCAGCCCTGCACATATCCTGACGTCACACTTCATCTGATGTTCTTCTGTCCTCTGCCTGCAGCCCTGCACATACACTGACGTCACACTTCATCTGATGTTCTTCTATCCTCTGCCTGCAGCCCTGCACATGCCCTGACGTCACACTTCATCTGATGTTCTTCTATCCTCTGCCTGCAGCCCTGCACATACCCTGACGTCACACTTCATCTGATGTTCTTCTATCCTCTGCCTGCAGCCCTGCACATACCCTGACGTCACACTTCATCTGATCTTCTATCCTCTGCCTGCACATACCCTGACGTCACACTTCATCTGATCTTCTATCCTCTCCCTACAGCCCTGCACATACCCTGACGTCACACTTCATCTGGTCTTCTATCCTCTCCCTACAGCCCTGCACATACCCTGA
Organism: Allobates femoralis; assembly: GCA_033576535.1. Lineage (NCBI taxonomy): Eukaryota > Metazoa > Chordata > Amphibia > Anura > Aromobatidae > Allobates > Allobates femoralis. The sequence goes on from JARQOC010000006.1 coordinate 505,927,752, forward strand.
CGTCACACTTCATCTGATCTTCTATCCTCTGCCTGCAGCCCTGCACATACCCTGACGTCACACTTCATCTGATGTTCTTCTATCCTCTGCCTGCAGCCCTGCACATGCCCTGACGTCACACTTCATCTGATCTTCTATCCTCTCCCTACAGCCCTGCACATACCCTGACGTCACACTTCATCTGATGTTCTTCTGTCCTATGTTACTCATTTTATGTGAAGAATCTGCGATCTGGGATCTGTCGGCTCCTCTACAGCATTCACTGGATCCCCTCCTGGATTATAACAATTACTGATTTACTCTTCCCTGCTCCTCTGGGGCTGATTCGCTGACGTTGACTCTGGACTGGACTCACGGCATCACATTGGACTGTGGATACCATCAAGCGCAGTCACTGCAGCTGGACCTGATCTTCATACATAATTGCGTTATATTCTGCTTGTTGTTGTTTCTGTACAGTGATAAACTCTGCACCGCTTCAAGCAACTAAGCGGGGAACGGAGGACCCATCGGAAGCAAGTGTCAGCTGGTTGAGGAGCAGAGGGCAAGAGTGGTGGTCCAGACCACCTCACCATCAGGTACCTCTGGGTACAGGGCCAGGGTGACTACCCAAGTTTCCTTGTGTTATTTCTATCCTGCTTCCATTCCCTCAGCCTTTAAGTAGTTCCACTTTCTTCCACCAGGTGTCGCTGATAGAGTCTCACTCTGCCTTGACCGTGTGAGCTGAAGACGTCTTTACACTTGTGCTGAAGCTTCTTGGTGCTTTTCCTCTGTGGAAGTGGCTGTGTATTCCTGTCTGTGGTGTGAGGTGAGGGGGTATAGCACAGGACTGGTTGAGGAGCAGAGGGCAAGGGTGGTGGCCCAGACCTCCTCCCCATCAGAGGTACCTCTTTAATTCCATCCTACTTCCATTCCCTCCTCCGCTATACCACACTCGTAACAATACCCTGTAGACAAAAGAGAAAGGAAATGGACACCCAGTCAAACAGTAAAGCGCCTGAAGAGACTGACTCGTCTCCAAATCCTAGAAGACGTCGCCCAAGACGAGACATGGGGGAACCATCACCTCAATCTGATCCACTACTTAATTTTGATTTCACTCAACCAATGGACCAAGGTTTCTTCTACAAGCTGTTTACAGCACTCAGAGTATCCATAATGATGGACCTAGACAAAGAATTCGATGGACTAAGAGCCTCCCTGAAGTCCGCCGCTCTCAGGACTGAAGGCACCGAGATAGAGCTCACCAAAATCACCAAAAACACCTCAAAAGGTCAAAGGAGACTGAAGAAGATTAAGATCCTGAAATCCAAACTGGCGGGAATGGAGGGCAGGAATAGGAGGAATAACGTAATAATTAGGGGGGTGCCAGAATCAATAAAAAACCATGATATCCAACCCTTCATCGAAGGCGTCCTGAAGAAGACCCTCCCTTCCCTCTCGGAGGTGGACACTACCATTGACGGAGCTCGTAGACTCCCCAGGCCCGGCGTCCTCTCTCCAGACATCCCCAGAGACATTAGAGTAAAAATACATTGTTATCAAACAAAAGAGCTCCTCCTGAGCTACCTGAGGAAGAACAAAACTCTCCCGGCACCCTATGAGGAACTCAACGTCTTCGACGACCTCTCGAAGGAAAGTCTTCGTGAAAGGAAATCTTTGGGGAAAGTCAGTGAGATACTACGGCAAAAAAACATAACTTACCGCTGGGGCTTTCCTACAAAACTCCTATTTGCCCACGATGGAAAAAGTGTTGCGATACGTAACTCTGAAGACGGGCTCGAAACCCTAGAGGAGCTTGAAAGGAATAAGTGATATATTCAGGTGTATTGATCAAGCCAGCATCCCCATATTCCCATAGCGGCCATGTTGTCTCTATAGTCCCCTCACTTCAAGGAAAAGTCCCCTCCTTTTACCCTGAGGGCTAACTCATCTCCTGAGTCTGTTAATCAACCTCAGGATATATTACCTTCCTGGCCATATGGTCTCAAATAAAAAAAGCTCCATAGAAAATGGAGTTAGCTCATAGATAGGAACCAAAAGGTAATTTACTCAAAAGGAAGACACCCCTGAATCTGCAGAGAGAGAGGTGAGAAATCATTTCCTCTGCCTGGGAACCTCATAGAATTCGGCTAGACACACATAAGCCAAAAAAAGAAGTCTTTATATTTCACTACACATAACTCTATGACAGTCATAAATATGACACCTGGAGAGGTATAGCATCGTAACACATATTTCTGCTTAACTGTTCCTAACTACCCCAAAACTAATATTAGCCAGTGGGACAACCGTTGTGTGTCCTACCAATGGAAAGCTAAAATCATACCCAAACATTTGAGAGCATTATCTTTCCTTATACGACACTCCCAGGCAGAGTTATGGGGAAGTCACAATTTTCATAGCCATCTAGCCATTTAGGTATGATAAAACCGGCCCACATAAGGCCATCAGGGGGAGGTCAGTGGGTGGGACGGAGGTTGTCAAAAGGCCCCTGACATATCTCTTCAGTGTATTACACCATGTTGCAGAGTATACCTAAGCGAACCCGCTGGTCACCAGCAGCAAGGGAACCAATAACTGATCTACATTTGTCTGTATATCTGTGTGTATTCCATTTATCTTCTATTTGTATAGCTGATCATAACCTCTGTAACATCTTTATGACTAATCTGTATATCAATATTATGTAGTGTTCCCCTACAGTGATTAAATATAGAAATTCAATCTTGGTTTGTTCTTTTATCTTGATCATGACACTCCCATGTCCGTGTGCTCATTTAACATTACCTGGGTTGGTTTCTGACCCGCTATAAGCCTGTTCCCGGCCGCATTTATATCAAATGAGGAACCGGTGGCAGCAATTAGTGCTTGTGTAACCAGTGCCTGAATAAACCAGCACTGACAGGGCAGCTGCGGTCCCTCCCTTATCCTCAATCAGTTCCCAAACTGTCCTGACAATAAGAGGGGCGCTAGAGAGCTGCCAGGTTCGGTGGCAAATTCATTTTTAGTCACTAGATGGCGACGACATCCTTTTACTAGTACCAGATATCCTATTATAAACCATTGATTTGACAGCTAGCAATTTTCATCATATTACAATGGTTCTTTTTTCTTTTCTCAAAATGATATTTATTGATTTGTTTCGATTTCTTATTTTGTAAGAGATGTTTATTAATCAATTGTAATGAGATTAGTTGCTATATGTATTGTATGCTACAGTAATTGGTGCATAGTCATATATCTGTACTCATTTAAAGAAGGATATTACAATGATAGTAATAGCGTTCTATCGTTATATCAAATTGTATCATGTCTATTTATTAATAATAATATTAGAATAAATAGACACGATACAATTCATAAAAAATGTTTTTTTTAATACATATAACGTCTATTAATATTGTTCGGGGGCTTCAATATTGTCCCTGATGGTCTATGAGATTCCTCCACCAAATGTAGACAATTAGTGCAATATCTGGAGCCTCGGCTTGTGACGGAGGAATTCTATGATGTATCCAGATGCCTGAACACCTTCTATTGAGGTCTCGCACTACTCATAGACACCAAGCCTCTGCAAGGACAGACGAAAGCCGCGTCACACACAGATAATTGTGCAGAGATTGTTCGCAGATCTCTGGTTGCAGTGAAATCATGGACACATTGTTACATTTGTACACAGCCACAAAATAGAACAATGTGTCCATGATTTCACTGCAACCAGAGATCTGTGACCAATATCTGCACAATTATCTGTGTGTGTACTGGGGCCTTTACTAATTACTAGCATTATCAGCCTCCTAAAATTTACCGTATTTTTCGCTTTATAAAACGCACCCAAATTTGGTGAAGGAAAAGAGAATTTTTTTTTTTAATGTTAAATGTGGTCCATCTTATAATGCCAGTGTCCGTCTTACAATCAGTATATGTGTCCCTCATGCTGGTATATATGTCCCCAACCCTGGTATATATGTCTACATCCTGGTATATATGTCCCCCATCCTGGTATATATGTCCCCCATCCTGGTATATATCTCCCCCATCCTGGTATATATGTCCCCCTTCCTGGTATATATGTCCCCCATCCTGGTATATATGTCCCTGATCCTAGTATATATGTCCTCCATCCTGGTATATATGTCCCCATCCTGGTATATATGTCCTTTATCCTGGTATATATGTCCTCCATCCTGGTATATATGTCCCTTATCCTGGTATATATGTCCCACATCCTGGTATATATGTCCCACATCCTGGTATATATGTCCCACATCCTGGTATATATGTCCCCACTCTGGTATATATGTCCCCATCCTGATGTACCGTATTTTTCGCTTTGTAAGACGCACTTTTAGTCCCCCAACTTTTGGGGGAAAGTGGGGGATGCGTCTTACAAAGCGAAAGTGTGCTTTGGGGGGTGGGAATGGCGGCTCAGGAGCGGTGTCCGGGGGCTGAATGGGGCCAGGAGCAGGCTGCAGCTGCGGGCTCTGGTCACGTGGGGCCGCTCATTATCTCCTGTAATATGCACTGCATCCCGCTGTCAATCACCAGCGGGAGCAGCCCATGTTACAGGAGCCGGGTCCACAGCTGCAGCCTGTATGTATAGTCAGTGCTTTCCACGCTTGCATTGCGTGGAAAGCACTGACTATACCATGGATTGATACTCCCCTAGCTTCACCGCTGCCTGCTGACCGCGATATCCCCGCTGTCGGTGTTCTGCGGGCATCCGGGTGCTGTGAGCGTCGCTGCGAGTGACGTCATCACCGAGCGGCGCTCTCAGGACTCGGATACCGGCAGAGCACAGATGGCGGGGATATCGCGGTCAGCAGGCAGCGGTGAAGCTAGGTGAGTATCATGTGCGCAGAGATGTGGGGGCTGCACAGTGGGGGCTCCAGGGGCTGCACAGTGGGGGCTCCAGGGGCTGCACAGTGGGGGCTGCACAGTGGGGGCTCCAGGGGCTGCACAGTGGGGGCTCCAGGGGCTGCACAGTGGGGGCTGCACAGTGGGGGCTGCACAGTGGGGGCTCCAGGGGCTGCACAGTGGGGGCTGCACAGTGGGGGCTCCAGGGGCTGCACAGTGGGGGCTCCAGGGGCTGCACAGTGGGGGCTGCACAGTGGGGGCTGCACAGTGGGGGCTCCAGGGGCTGCACAGTGGGGGCTGCACAGTGGGGGCTCCAGGGGCTGCACAGTGGGGGCTCCAGTGCCAGCAGTGGGGGCTACAGTGTCAACAGTGGGGGCTACAGTGCCAACAGTGGGGGCTACAGTCCCAGCAGTGGGGGCTACAGTGCCAGCAGTGGGGGCTACAGTGCCAGCAGTGGGGGCTGCACAGTGGGGGCTACTGTGCCTGTAATGGGGGCCTACTGTGCCTGTAATGGGGGGCTACTGTGCCTGCAATGGGGGATATATATATACCAGTATTGACATATATATGATTTGTAAGATGGACACTGACATTATAAGATGGACTCCATTTAACAAATTATTTTTTTCTCTTTTCCTTCACCAAATTTGGGGGTGCGTCTTATAAAGCGAAAAATACGGTATATGTCCTTTATCCTGGTATATATGTCCCCACCCTGGTATATATGTCCCCATCCTGGTATATATGTCCCCATCCTGGTATATATGTCCCCATCCTGGTATATGTGTCCCCATCCTGGTATATATGTTCTTTATCCTGGTATATATGTCCCCACCCTGGTATATATGTCCCCACCCTGGTATATATGTCCCCATCTTGATATATACCAGGATAAAGGACATATATATGTCCCCATCCTGGTATATATGTCCCAGATCCTCCGACATGGTACAGAGGTCTATCCCTGAGCCGAAAATCCACCGGTGTGGTCACAAGCTTCATAGGAGCATGATCCATCCAGTCCGACACGCACGGTCCACACCAGAAGCACCAAACCAGGTTGGGCCCCTTTAGAGAGAGAAAGGGTTCCCATATTCCCCAACAGGCCTGGTTCAAAGTGGGATTTGTGCAGGGCAGCGCAATGAAGAAGGAGAGCGCAGAGATAGGACAGAGAAAGATATAGAGAAGGAACATCACTGGAGCCTCAGAGGGACATTACTCACTGCCAGAACCACCCGGTCCACTACCCCAGCTGTAACACTTGCATACTCTGTAAGCTGCAGATTACCGGAGTAAAGTACCCGTACAGAGTGAGCAACGTGCCTGTGTTTCTTACTGGCGAACTGTGATACTCTTACACCGCAAAGCAGAGACTGCGCTGTCCCATTCCTGCTGCGCTACCCTATTCCACCATCAAACCCATACAGCCCCGGGGACCTCACTCTTCCTGTAGAGAGCCACAACACCTTGCTGCTGGCCATCACCCCGGAGGTCCCAGCAGCGCCGGTGCCATCACTGGAATCTACAGGTGGCATCACAACTTTTATTTTATTGTTTTTCCCCTTTTTATTGTCACCCCAGGGGTACGGACTCGGGCACCGACCACTCGTGACATCCCTGCACCCAACCGCCCGAGATCTGTGTACCCCAACCCTTGTGGCCGTGACACTGGCATATAGTCCCCTTATCCTGGTGCATAGCTCCCCACCCTGGTAAATGGCTCCCCCATCCTCAAACCACCATGGCTTTGAGGGTGGTTGCAGTGGTGGAGCGGAGGTCCCAGAGGCAGCTTTGCAGGGTCCACAGAGGGTGGAAGCTAAGCTGCGGGCCAGGAGCTGTGTGGATGTTGCTGTGCTGTGCAGGGTGCGGTGGTGGCCACCATTTTCCATGTGTCTACATACATTGGACACTAGAGGTCGAGTCGCAGGTTGCCAGACTTCCAGAAAATGGCCACTGAGGTGGCGCATGCGCAGATCGAATCCGCAGCCATTTTCTGGAAGTCTGGCAACCTGTGACTCGGCCTTTAGTGTCCAATGTATGTAGACACATGGAAAATGGTGGCCACCACCATCGCACAGCACTGTGACATCCCTGCATATTAAACGCAATATAAACTCCTATGGACCGCCCATAAAGGGGGCCTCATCCTACTCAATAGCAAACTTAAAAAATCCAACATAAATATAGTGTAAGTATCAACAAAAAACACAATTAAAGGTCGATTACAACAAATACAAGAAACATCGCAGGAGCATCCGTGAGCATGTTCACGCCATCGCGGTCATCCCCTGTGTAGCTGTGCTCCCTTCCCTGTGTACTGTCTCCTCCCTGATTCTTCTCCTGTGCTGTGCTCTCCTCTCCCTGTGTGCTGTGAGCTCTCCCTTTACTCTTCTCTCTCTCTCTGTGTGCTGTGAGCTCTCCCTTCTCGCCTGTGCTGTGTCTCTTTCCTCTGTGTGCTCTCCCTCTCTGCCCCTGTGTTCTGTCTCTCCCCCATGCTGTCTCTCTCCCCTTGTGCGCTCTCCCTCCTCTCACCCTATGCTTTTCTCCCTTGCACTCTCCTCCCTTGTGTTCTCTCTCTCCCCAGTGTGCTCTCACTCTCTCCCCCATGCGCTGTCTCTCTCCCCCTGTGTCTTCCCTCTCTCCCCCTGTGTGCTGTCTTCTTCCCTGTGTGCTCTCATTCTTTCCCCCCTGTGCGGTCTCTCCCCTAACCCCCGCACTGTCTCCTACCTCCTGCGCTGCGATGAATGTGCAGCGTCTGACTGCGGGCAGCAGATTTGTGTCACTATCCCCGACAGGGAGCAGTTACTTCACCTGCAGGGCAGCACTGAGCTCTTGTACTGCCCAGTATAGTGACAGCACAGCCTACATCAGAAGTGCAGGAGGGAGGAGGCAATTCAAGGGCAGGGGACACCAACTGGCAATCAGCGTGGATGGTGTCCCTGATGTGAGTGGGCCCCCACCTGTCCAGGGCCCAGCATTTGACAACCCCTCCATATCGCAGCTACTCAGGTACAATTTAGATCGACTTACAAAATTAATTAAGAACAATTTCAATTCTCCTATTCCGGCATCTCATTGACCAGACCACGGTCTCTTATCATCCAGGATAACTGAATTCACTCCATAAAACCCTACAACATGATGAAACCGCTGCACAACTAAACTATCCTGGCAGAGTCACAGCCGACAAAATGATGGCTTTACCCACGTTCTTATATGGGAGTCGCTCAATCCCTCTAATCATCCCTAAAGTATGGATTCCAAAACTCCAGAAACAACTGGTCACTTAGACTTGGAATTAAACAAACCTCAGGTAGCACACAAATTCTTGAAAAGCACAAGAGAAGAGGAGGCCCGGGCTAACCAGAACAAGCAACTAAACTGAGCCAAAATGGCTACTAGAATGGGATGGGTCCTCTTGGGTAGTGTCACTGCTCTGCAGTCCATGTGAAATGCTTACTACAAGCTATAGACCATGTGTTTGAGAAACGGTGAAGGCCACATAGTCTGGGAATGAAGCCAATGTCTAGAATGTTTTGGTAACAAGGGAAGATGTTCCAAAAAAACCAATAATGAAGTGCGATGGGTCAATGGCATCAAATGATGAAAAAGTACAGTGATATACAGTATATGAATGTAGAATAGATTGCATGATCCAATGAGCTCTTAGCATTAGTAACTAATGATTATCTATGTTTAATATTCTGTGAAATGGTGAAGGCCATATAGTCTGGGAATGAAGCCAATGTCTAGCAGGTTTTAGCTGCTGATTTTACATGTGCCACTGAACCAATTAATGAATGTGAATGATACTATCCTGGGGTTTACCCCCAGGATTGCCTGTATAAATTTACATGCTTCCGCAATAAACTCAGAATCTCTTAGCATCCTGACCTCGTGTTTGGTGTCTGTTATTCTCACTGTCGCATCTAAGATTCGGCTGCAGATGGACTAAGGCTGATACTCCTGATTGAGGAGACCACAACAAGGTGACCTCATCCAGGGCATTAAATAGTTCCCTCTTCCACCAGCAGATGTCACTGATAGAGTTTTAGTCTTTACAAGGACCTTGTGCAGTGAAGACATTTGTGTGGGTGCTTGTTCCTGTTACCTTCCCTGTACGAGTTGCTGTGTTTTCCCAGTCTGTGGGTGGAGGTGAGGGCTTTTAGCCTAGGGCTGATTACGAGCAGAGGGCAAGGGTGGTGACCCAGACCTCCTCACCTTCAGATGTACCTCTGGGAGCAGGATATCCTAGGACCCCAGTCCAAGGGTCAGACTAGCCACATTGAATGTCTTCGCCCATCTTACCATTCTGCTTCCTAATTCCCTTATCGCTATACCACCCCTCATGACAGGTAGCAATTGAAAAAATAGACTTCTAAGCCACAGGACACAGGAAAGAAATGTACAGCTGTAATATCACATTTCACCACCAGATGGCAGCAGAGATCTGATATTTACAGAGGATATAGGAAAAAAAGATGATACATCAACATGCAATTTATCACATGTTAACCACCAAGATGACAGCAGAGATCTGATATTTACATGGGCTATAAGAAAAAAATGTACAGCTGAATTATCACATTTCATACTAGATGGCAGCAGAGAAATATATTTACAGGGATATAGGAAAAAAATACAGCTGTAATTATCACATTTCCCACCAGATGACAGCAGAGACTGATATTTACAGAGCATATAGGAAAAAAAATGTACAACTGCAATTATCACATTTCACCACTAGATGGCAGCAGAGAAATGATATTTAAAGAGAATATAGGAAACAATTGTAAATGCAATTATTACATTTCACCACCAGATGGCAGAAGACATCTGATATTTATAGGGAATATAGGAAAGAAATGTACAGTTTAGCCAATCACAAGCGCCGCACACGGGGCTGTCTGGAATTAATAACAGGGTCCTTACTATTGGGTTGAGCAACGGATGTGGGAGCGGGAAGGGGGAAGAGCACCACTGACCAACCGCAGCTCAGGAGAAACATGTCTGGAGCCTGTATGCACCGAGGGGCGGCACTGGATCGGGGGTGTAATTATGGGCAATCAGTCCTGCAGCAGAGGGACAATGCATCCTACATCATAGAAATCATGGAGCCCCAGAGCAGAAATTCTAATTGGGCACCCCCCCAAAAAAACACAATATTTGGCTGGGTCACATAGGTACATCTGTCACAGCATTTCAGCATTTACAAAGTAATTTTCCTCCTACTGAAGCCCCTAGATTCCCCTTCCATTGCCACATAAAGTGTGATACCAACAAAAGTGCCCCCCAAACACTGTATAATCCCCCACAGGTGCATTCCTCCACCCGCACTGTACCTCCTTCAACTACCCCAGTACAGTATGATCCCCAACTATGACTCCCACCCAGCCCTCCATGTAGTATAACTAGATGGGAGCCTAACGCTATCGCATTGGGTGGGCGGTGACATCATGATGGGGGGCAGCTCTATGGCCTGGGGGCAGCATTCACCTCTCCTCCTGTGCGGTCTTTCCCCTGCTGTTTTTTCCCCCTCACTCTCTGCTCCCTCAGTGCTGCCTCATCTCTGCCCCTCAGTGTTGCGGGGTGACCATGGTGCGGACTAAGTGAGTGAAGGGTGAATGAGTGAGGATGAGTGTGGGGTGCAGCATAGTGCGGGTGACCATGTGCGGGCTGAGTGAGTGCGGGCTGACCATGGTGGCGGGCTGAGTGAGTGCGGGACTGACCATGGTGCGGGCGAGTGAGTGCGGGGTGACCATGATGGGGGCTGAGTGAGTGTGGGGTGACCATGGTGCGGGCTGAGTGAGTGCAGGGTGAATGAGTGCAGGATGAGTATGGGATGACCGTAGTGCAGGGTGCAGGTTGAATGAGTGCGGGCTGACCATGGTGCGGGCTGAGTGAGTGCAGGGTGAGTGCGGGCTGAGTACAAAGTGACCATGGTATGGGCTGAGTGCAGGCTGAATCAGGGCAGGCTAAGAGCAGCATGAATACAGACTGAGTGTTGGCTATCTTCAGAGGCGCGGCACTGCCATGGGTGCGGCCTGTGCACCTTCGTACGCAAATCTGTACCTAGGACACTGGGAGCGGAATATGTTTGCGTGCTGGATGCGCTATATAGATGACGTTCTTATGGTGTGGCAGGGCACTGCGGGGCAGCTCAGATCATTCATGGATGATTTGAATCAAAATAATCTAAATATCAGACTCACTTACAAATGTAATGACAATACAATTGATTTTTTGGATATTAAAATTATGGTTGACAGACAGGGACTGTTACAAACTGACGTATATCGGAAAGAGACGTCAGTAAACGCTTTACTGCATGCGTCATCAGCCCACACTCCGTCAACCATAAAGGCCATCCCTGAGGGGGGTCCTCACTGAGAATCCTCTGATGACATCAAGAAGGTCGCAAAATTTAAAGACCTATTGGTGCATAGTCACTAAGCACCAAAAATACCTAGGATCTTTGGTGTGGGCCCTCCACGGAAAGGGTTTTACCCATGTGGAGATTGCAGCGCGTGTCCGAATTTGGTCAGGAGCCCGGACTTCACCTCTAGTGACGGTTCAAGGACCTATAAGATTAATCAATACATCTCTTGTGGCAGTTGTGAGACTGTGAGCAGGGTTATCTATGATGGCCGATACGTCTCACCCAGGTTATGCTCCCTCCATGCAGGGCCGCACCGTCCATTGGACAGTGTGAGCCCTGTCATTCAGGCGGCAGCCGGCAGGGGGAGCGGCTGTGCAGAAGGGGGCGGCGCCTCATGCACAGAGCCTCCCCCTGTCATGGCGCCGGCCGCTCATCCCGCTCACCGCAGGTAAGCGGCGGGCAGCGGGGGGACACGCATACAAGGGGCGGCAGCCCCAGGCTTCAAAAGCACCCCCCCCGGTACTCGCGGCAGCGGCCGGCAATCACTGCCGCGGCTCAGGCGGCAGTGGCGAGCCGGTCACTGCAGAACAGGCTCCACCAGCACCCCCCCCCCCGTAATCAGTGCCGCGGCTCAGGCGGCAGTGGGGCTCGGTGCACCCCTGCCTCCATGTGTAGGAATATTTCCACTCTGGGGTTTTGAAGTGGTTTTACCTCCAGCAACAGAAAGTGTTAAAAGGGAAACAGGTGCAATGGGTGTGGTCCTTAGTGAGGGAGTGAGCACAACTCCCTAAGCTCAGACAGAGAAGGAGCGTGAGCCAGACACAGATGCTTGGGGCTTGATCCTGGAAATTCATGAGGATAGTAAGTGGCCCAGGAAGTAGGAGGAACAGGCAACTCCGGCTGCGTCCCGGACCCCGAGGTCTATGATATGGGACTTGTGTTGCAATAAATATTTTTGTGTGAACCCTGGTGCCTGGATCCCGTGCCTGCGTCCATGCAACCAGCAACGCCACCTCGCACAGTACACATGTTGTGTACTATGCCGCATGCGGATGTAATAAGATATATGTTGGCCTGACGACTAGGGAGTTGAGGGTCCAGGCTCGTGAACACGTTCGAGACATTGTAGCTGCGAAAAGAGCTAAAAGTGAGGAGGTCGCGGCCCTAAAAGCTTTACCCCATCATTTGTATCAGTATCATGGATGCAATGTAAAGACCTTACATATAAGAGGGATAGATTTGATACACGGGGGAATTAGGGGGTGGAGACCTCCAAAAAATGCTGTCCCAACGGGAATTAAAATGGATCGTAATGCTAGACACGGTGTCCCCTAGGGGATTGAATGAAGCCGTCAGCTTCATTCCGTTTCTCTAATGAAACTTGCAGTAATAGTGTCTAAAATATTTTTGATTGTCACTGTCATTTCTTGCCCAAACTGATAAGGATTTATGCAAATGAATTTTTCCCTTTCTCTCTTTTTCTATATCCTTATCTTTTCCCTCCTTATGGAAATAAAAATGGATGTTTTATCTGTTGGTTTTGATTTTAATTGTTTTTATTCATGTTAACAGCGGTTACCCTACTACAGTGTATCTATACATGCTGCTGTATATGTGATAAGAATGCCCATCTACTATAGAACATGATGACATCGCCATTTGGGATGAAGAAACAGATGTATTCTTCAATTTGATCTGATCTTGTGCGCATGCGCGGTTGTGGCCGCTGCTGGGTTGCCATGGAGGCGCATGCTGACGCGCTGCCTGATTACACAAGTTCCCGGCGACTGCCGGATGTTTGTGTCATAATGTGCGTTGCGCTGGAAGTGACATCACCGGCGGCGGGCTGCATCTGCGCATGCGCCGCTAATAATGATCCGATTGGCTACAGCGCAGCATGTGATCGCTGTGTTGTTTGAGATATAAATTCCGCCATTACACTTCACTATCACTCTTCATGATGAAGCATATGCGTGTTTAAAGCAAAGCAAAACATACGTAAGGAGTCTGATATGGAGGTTTCTACCCTTTATCCTGCACTAGCACCTTATCCACTTGACTTGTTGTGCACTTATATATGAGATGTTTTGACTGTATGCACGTTATGGGACGTTGCAATATGTTAGATGTGAGCTGCCAGTCTGCACCTAGAATACTTTGGCTGCCTCACAGAGATCTATAGATTTCACTAATGAATCAATGCTGCTGTTGTCCTATGATTGTGCAATTATTTAATATATAGTGCGCCCCTGTCTTTTGTATATGGATTGAGTACTACGTGATTTTACTACTGCATTTTTCCTGCATATTTATGTTCAAATTTGTCTCTAAATAAAACAATTTATATGATTCATAAGCATTCTTGACTCCACATGTATCCCTCCTTTTGATAGTTATATACAGTGTTGGTAGAGTAATCCTAATATAGTCCAGGTAGAGCAACCCTATATACAGTGCTGGTAGAGTAACCCTATATACAGTGCTGGTAGAGTAACCTTATATACAGTGCTGATAGAGTGACTCTATATACAGTGCTGGTAGAGTAACCCTATATACAGTCCAGGTAGAGTGACCCTATATACAGTGCTGGTAGAGTGACCCTATATACAGTGCTGATAGAGTGACTCTATATACAGTGCTGGTAGAGTAACCCTATATACAGTCCAGGTAGAGTGACCCTATATACAGTGCTGGTAGAGCAACCCTATATACAGTGCTGCTAAAGTGACCTCACTACTGGTAGAGTAACCCTATGTACAGTCCAGGTAGAGTGACCCTATATACAGTGCTGGTAGAGTAACCTTATATACAGTGCTGATAGAGTGACTCTATATACAGTGCTGGTAGAGTAACCCTATATACAGTCCAGGTAGAGTGACCCTATATACAGTGCTGCTAAAGTGACCTCACTACTGGTAGAGTAACCCTATATACAGTCCAGGTAGAGTGACCCTATATACAGTGCTGGTAGAGTAACCTTATATACAGTGCTGATAGAGTGACTCTATATACAGTGCTGGTAGAGTAACCCTATATACAGTCCAGGTAGAGTGACCCTATATACAGTGCTGGTAGAGTGACCCTATATACAGTGCTGATAGAGTGACTCTATATACAGTCCAGGTAGAGCAACCCTATATACAGTGCTGGTAGAGTAACCCTATATACAGTGCTGGTAGAGTAACCCTATATACAGTGCTGGTAGAGTAACCTTATATACAGTGCTGATAGAGTGACTCTATATACAGTGCTGGTAGAGCAACCCTATATACAGTGCTGGTAGAGTAACCTTATATACAGTGCTGATAGAGTGACTCTATATACAGTGCTGGTAGAGTAACCCTATATACAGTGCTGGTAGAGCAACCCTATATACAGTGCTGGTAGAGTAACCCTATATACAGTGCTGATAGAGTGACTCTATATACAGTGCTGGTAGAGTAACCCTATATACAGTCCAGGTAGAGTGACCCTATATACAGTGCTGGTAGAGTGACCCTATATACAGTGCTGATAGAGTGACTCTATATACAGTGCTGGTAGAGTAACCCTATATACAGTCCAGGTAGAGTGACCCTATATACAGTGCTGGTAGAGCAACCCTATATACAGTGCTGCTAAAGTGACCTCACTACTGGTAGAGTAACCCTATATACAGTCCAGGTAGAGTGACCCTATATACAGTGCTGGTAGAGTAACCTTATATACAGTGCTGATAGAGTGACTCTATATACAGTGCTGGTAGAGTAACCCTATATACAGTCCAGGTAGAGTGACCCTATATACAGTGCTGGTAGAGTAACCTTATATACAGTGCTGATAGAGTGACTCTATATACAGTGCTGGTAGAGTAACCCTATATACAGTCCAGGTAGAGTGACCCTATATACAGTGCTGGTAGAGTGACCCTATATACAGTGCTGATAGAGTGACTCTATATACAGTCCAGGTAGAGCAACCCTATATACAGTGCTGGTAGAGTAACCTTATATACAGTGCTGGTAGAGTAACCCTATATACAGTGCTGCTAAAGTGACCTCACTACTGGTAGAGTAACCCTATATACAGTCCAGATAGAGTGACCCTATATACAGTGCTGCTAAAGTGAGCTCACTACTGGTAGAGTAACCCTATATACAGTCCAGGTAGAGTGACTCTATATACAGTGCTGGTAGAGTAACCTTATATACAGTGCTGATAGAGTGACTCTATATACAGTGCTGGTAGAGTAACCCTATATACAGTCCAGGTAGAGTGACCCTATATACAGTGCTGCTAAAGTGACCTCACTACTGGTAGAGTAACCCTATATACAGTCCAGATAGAGTGACCCTATATACAGTGCTGGTAGAGTAACCTTATATACAGTGCTGATAGAGTGACTCTATATACAGTGCTGGTAGAGTAACCCTATATACAGTCCAGGTAGAGTGACCCTATATACAGTGCTGGTAGAGTGACCCTATATACAGTGCTGATAGAGTGACTCTATATACAGTGCTGGTAGAGTAACCCTATATACAGTCCAGGTAGAGTGACCCTATATACAGTGCTGGTAGAGTGACCCTATATACAGTGCTGATAGAGTGACTCTATATACAGTGCTGGTAGAGTAACCCTATATACAGTCCAGGTAGAGTGACCCTATATACAGTCCAGGTAGAGTGACCCTATATACAGTGCTGATAGAGTGACTCTATATACAGTACTGGTAGAGTAACCCTATATACAGTCCAGGTAGAGTGACCCTATATTCAGTCCAGGTAGAGTGACCCTATATTCAGTCCAGGTAGAGTGGCCCTATATACAGTGCTGATAGAGTGACTCTATATACAGTGCTGGTAGAGTAACCCTATATACAGTCCAGGTAGAGTGACCCTATATACAGTGCTGGTAGAGTGACCCTATATACAGTCCAGGTAGAGTGACCCTATATACAGTCCAGGTAGAGTGACCCTATATTCAGTCCAGGTAGAGTGACCCTATATTCAGTCCAGGTAGAGTGACCCTATATACAGTGCTGATAGAGTGACTCTATATACAGTGCTGGTAGAGTAACCCTATATACAGTCCAGGTAGAGTGACCCTATATACAGTGCTGATAGAGTGACCCTATATACAGTGCTGGTAGAGTGACCCTATATACAGTGCTGGTAGAGTGACCCTATATACAGTCCAGGTAGAGTGACCCTATATACAGTCCAGGTAGAGTGACCCTATATACAGTGCTGCTAAAAGTGACCTCACTACTGGTAGAGACTCGTTATCGGTTGCACTCTCCGCCTGACATGGGATCACATCACAAACACTAAGTAGAGCTGGACTTTGTCCGGCAGTGGAGGAGGGGAGGGCAATGTTATATACACGGACCACATCCGTTTGCTGTTAGTGAATAGAAACTTTCCCTACTTTCACTGATGAGAATCTCTCCAGCTCATGTGCCGTCACAGAGAGCACTGTACATAGGGTCACTCTATGGGCACTAATTTGGGATCAACCAACGAGAACTGTACATAGCTACTCTCCTGGCACTATTTATAAGGCCACTCTTCTCACGATAGTTGTGGGGTTACTCTACCATCACTGTATGTAGTTTACTCTACTGGCACTAATTATGGGGTCCCTCTGCCAGCACTGTATATAGGGTTACTCTACTGGAAATATTTATGGGGTCCCTCTACCAGCACTGTATATAGGGTTACTCTACTGGCACTAATTATGGGGTCCCTCTGCCAGCACTGTATATAGGTTGATATGGAATTTTGAGGCGAGTCCCAACTGCACTCAAAACAATATTATTTACTCTATAGGAAATATTAATGTAACCTAAATTACAGCATGATTATACAAGCGTACTCTACAGGGGAATCTACTAGGTGCTCCTCTCCGTAAGCACTGTATACTGAAGAATTGATCAGTGAAATTTTTTATGTTGTTTAAACTTACCATGCATGTATATTGTTCTCTTCGCATGGTCAGACAGTTGCCCTCTACCAGCACTGTATATAGCAGTGATGGCGAACCTTTCTGAGGCCGAGTGCCCAAACTGCAACTCAAAACCAAATTATTTATGGTGAAGTGCCAATACGGTAATGTAACCTAAATTACAGCAGTGGTCCTCACAAGCGCTGCACAGAGGGGAGAGCCAGCAGATGCTAACTCTCTTCCCTGTACAGGGCTTGTAGTCCTGAAACATTGATGATCAGTTAAATTATTTTAATAATTGATTTTAAACTTACCTTTGCAGTCTTCTCTTCTCTTCGGCAGTGGTCAGACAGCTCATGTGTACTGGACATTGAAGCTGAGCTGCTCCCACTGCCCTTTCTAGAAACAGCAGGTGGATTGATCTGTATGGAAAAAATGCAGAATATTAGACAGATAGGAGATAGATTTTATCATGGAATACAAGCAGATTTCATACTTAAATCCTGGTCCCTATCTTGTAGCAATATCTCCACCCTGACCCTCTCCTTGTAGTAATGTGCTCCATCCTGACCCTCTCCTTGTAGTAATGTGCTCCATCCTGACCCTCTCCTTGTAGTTATGTGCTCCGTGCTGACCCTCTCCTTGTAGTTATGTGCTCCATCTTGACCCTCTCCTTCTAGTAATGTGCTCCATCCTGACCTTCTCCTTCTAGTAATGTGCTCCATCCTGACCCTCTCCTTGCAGTTAGGTGCTCCATCCTGACCTTCTCCTTGTGGTTAGGTGCTCCATCCTGACCTTCTCCTTGTAGCTAGGTGCTCCATCCTGACCTTCTCCTTGTAGTTAGGTGCTCCATCTTCACCCTCTCCTTCTAGTAATGTGCTCCATCCTGATCACCTCCTTCTAGTAATGTGCTCCATCCTGACCCTCTCCTTGTAGCTATGTGTTCTGTCCTGACCCTCTCCTTCTAGTAATGTGCTCCGACCTTCTCCTTCTAGTAGGTCCACATGTTGCTCCATCATGACTCTCCTGGTAGTCTCCATCCTGACCATTTCCTGTAGCTAGGTGCTCCATCCTGACCTTCTCTGTAGCTAGGTGCTCCTCTTCACCTCTTTAGTAATGTCTACTCTGACCTCCTCTAGATGTGCTCATCCGATTCCTTTAGATGTTTCTGTCTGACCTCTCCTTTTGTAATGTGCTCCGACCTTCTTCTGTATGTGCTCCATCCTGACCCTCTCCTTGCAGTTAGGTGCCATCGACTTCTCTTTATAGGTGCTCCATCCTGACCTCTCCTTGTGTTATTGTGCTCATCTGACCCTCTCCTTGTAGTTAATGTGCTTCTTCCTGACCCTCTCCTTGTAGTTAATGTGCTACATCCTGACTCTCTCCTTGTAGTTAATGTGCTCCATCCTGACCCTCTCCTTGTAGTTAATGTGCTCATTGTAGTAATGTCACCACAGTCCCCCTAACAGTAATGTCACCATTGCCCCCCTTACAGTAATGTCACCATTGCCCCCTTATAGTAATGTCACCATTGCCCCCCTTTATAGTAATGTCACCATTGCCCCCTTATAGTAATGCCACCATTGCCCCCCTTATAGTAATGTCACCCTTGCCCCCTTATAGTAATTCACCATTGCCCCCTTATAGTAATGTCACCATTGCCCCCTTATAGTAATGTCACCATTGCCCCCCTTATAGTAATGTCACCATTGCCCCCCTTATAGTAATGCACCATTGCCCCCTTACAGTAATGTCCATGCCCTATAGTAATGTCACCATTGCCCCCCTTATAGTAATGTCACCATTGCCACCCTCCCCTTATAGTAATGTCACCATTGCCCCCTTATAGTAATGTCACCATTGCCCCCTTATAGTAATGTCACATTGCCCTTATAGTAATGCACCATGCCCCTTATAGTAATGTCACCATTGCCCCCTTATAGTAATGTCACCATTGCCCCCTTATAGTAATGTCACCATCCATTGCCCCCTTATAGTAATGTCTCCCCATGTAATGTCACCCCCCTTATAGTAATGCACCATTGCCCCTTATGCAAGCTTATAAATGTCACCATGCCCTTATGTAATGTCACCATCCCCTTATAGTAATGTCACATTGCCCTATGTAATGTCACCATTGCCCCCTTATAGTAATGTCACCATTGCCCCTGCTAGTCATAGCTTAAAATAAAAAAAAAATCATACTCACCTAGGTCTTCCGCCTCCATCGCTGCTCCTCTCCCCGCATCTTCAGTCCCGCCGTCACTCCGAGCGCGTCATATGACCGCGGTCACGTGAACGCGGTCACGTGACGCCGGCTGGGCGGAGCTTGTCGGTGTCGGAGACTAGGAGGCAGGAGAAGCCTCCGATCCGACACAGCTTTGAACTGCCGGCGCCATAATGCCGGCAGTTCAAAGAGGCAGTGAGAGGCGAGGCCGTGTGCCAGCGGAGACGGCTCTGCGTGCCCTCCCTGGCACGCGTGCCATAGGTTCGCCATCACTGGTATATAGGGTTACTCTACTGGAAACATTTATGGAGTCACTCTTCTAGCATTAGTTATGGGGTCAGTCTATTAGTGTTAAGAGGGTCTCCCTGCTGACAGTGTTTATGGGGTCAGTATGCCGGTACTATTCATTGAGTCTCTTGTCGGACTCTTGTTGGGCTCACATCTGGCACTGGTTACAGGGTAACTGTTTTCGTGATCCTACCTACACCATCATTATGTGAACAGGACACATCCAAATTGATTGGTAAATGTAGGCAATAATAGGTTAACAAGACGGCACCACGCCTTAAATATCCACATACTTCCTGAATGATGGCGTCTGCTGAGCTGAGGGACGAGCTGCTCTGCTCCATTTGTCTGAATGTCTACACCGATCCGGTGAACCTGAGATGTGGACACAACTTCTGCCGGGGCTGCATAACCCTAGTGCTGGATAAACAACGAGGATCTGGAGCTTATAGCTGCCCCGACTGCAGAGCAACGTCCAAGAAGCGTCCTCCACTGCAGAAGAACATAGCCCTGAGCAACATCACAAGACGTCTCCAGGCTATACCGACAAGACGGGACCTGGTTGGCGTCACGTATCCGGGAAGCTACAATGGGTTTCGTTCATGGCCTCTGAATTGACCAATCGAATGGAATTAAAGAGAGCTCAGCTGGCCTTTAAGATAAATTACCTAGATGAACTGCGCAACATGTCCGATCCTTTACCCATCCTACAAGTGCCAGATGGTGAGGGCATCTTCCATACTGGGGTCGAAGATCATGAAGACGATGAAATCCACGATGTTGGGGATCTCAATGTCCAATCGATGTTCAAGAACGTAGAATCCAAGATACATGATATGTTCAAGAACATCAATGTGTGGATCTTCATGGAGGATCCTATAGACCTACTGCTTGACGGGAACACAAACGCTACCAATGTACGAGTTTCAGAGGATCAGAGGACTCTGTCCTTGGCAGAGATTGTCCAGGACCTCGCAGAGACACCAGAGAGATTTAAGGAATATCAAGTATTGAGCGCCAAGAGTTTCACGTCAGGAAGACATTATGGGTAATGGAGACGAGCGGATCAGGGGAGTGGAGAATCGGAGTGTGTTACCCCAGCATGGACCGGAGAGGGACAGAGTACTGCATTGGAGACAACAATAAATCCTGGTCTTTGCCAAATTAATTCATCGCGCTGTTGTTCACAACAACCAAGTAGATAAGTTACGAATAAATATTCAAAGCCATAAGTATGGAATCTATCTGGACTATGATGGTGGCCAACTGTCCTTTTATGAGTTGGGTGATACCATCAAACATCTTCACACCTTCACAACCACCTTCACCGAGCCTCTACATCCGGCTTTCTATGTCTCAAATTGGTTTGGTCGCCATATCGATGATTCTAAATCTGATTCTGATGTCTGGATCCGAATTGTAAATAACAAGGAAAGATAAAAAGTGCGGAGCATGGACAAGGAACCTGGCAAAGGGACGTCCATCACTTCTGGAGCAGAACAGTACCCATGTACCAAACCACGAGGACAGTATCGAGTCATCATGAAATACAACACCATGGATGTCCGGGATAAGAATTTCCCAGGGCACACAACTGTTATAAGACAACGGTTCCATGGATGTTTCATCGATGGTTATACCTCTCGGACAATACCAGCCTTCCCCTGTACATCTGTTTTAACATTGGGTTTAACATTCATGTTGCTCTAGGCTTGTAGGTAGATGATATATCCTACCATTATAATGTATCTAAGGGTTCATTCTTGTTAACAAGAGCATTGTCGGAATACATTAATTATGGAGTGGTTGGCATATTCATCCCTAGTGGCCTTATTATGAATTTATAGGTACATCCTACCTAGTGATGTTTTATAGTTCAGTGTTCAATGGCTACATCCATGTTGGTTTGGGGTAAGAGATGGATTGTTGGGTGCATTCATGGTTGGGTTTGAGTTGTGTAGGGTTTAGGATTGTTGGGTGCATTCATGGTTGGGTTTGAGTTGTGTAGGGTTTAGGATTGTTGGGTGCATTCATGGTTGGGTTTGAGTTGTGTAGGGTTTAGGATTGTTGGGTGCATTCATGGTTGGGTTTGAGTTGTGTAGGGTTTAGGATTGTTGGGTGCATTCATGGTTGGGTTTGAGTTGTGTAGGGTTTAGGATTGTTGGGTGCATTCATGGTTGGGTTTGAGTTGTGTAGGGTTTAGGATTGTTGGGTGCATTCATGGTTGGGTTTGAGTTGTGTAGGGTTTAGGATTGTTGGGTGCATTCATGGTTGGGTTTGAGTTGTGTAGGGTTTAGGATTGTTGGGTGCATTCATGGTTGGGTTTGAGTTGTGTAGGGTTTAGGATTGTTGGGTGCATTCATGGTTGGGTTTGAGTTGTGTAGGGTTTAGGATTGTTGGGTGCATTCATGGTTGGGTTTGAGTTGTGTAGGGTTTAGGATTGTTGGGTGCATTCATGGTTGGGTTTGAGTTGTGTAGGGTTTAGGATTGTTGGGTGCATTCATGGTTGGGTTTGAGTTGTGTAGGGTTTAGGATTGTTGGGTGCATTCATGGTTGGGTTTGAGTTGTGCAGGGTTTAGAGTCTGCATCTCTACTGGTCTTGGTTATGAATTGTGAATTTGTACAAAGTTGATGGTTTCAAAAAGTGAAAGGTTGTCTTGGATAGAGATGGACTAATAGATACAATTCTGGTGGTATTGAGTGGGGGAGAAGTTATTAGGTAAATCCCTCGTGGTCTTAATTAACCAGTACATCCAGGTAGTGTTGAGTTGTGGAGAGGTTGATGTATATTCGTCCCTGGTGGTCTTTGGTAATGGATGGGTTAATAGATACATGATTTTGAGTAGATTTGTGGTTAATAGATAAAATCACTGGGGTCCTGGGTCGTAAAGGAGATAATGGGGAAATCTCTGGTAGTCTTGGCTAGTGGACATCCCTTGTGGCTTTTGTCAGTGGACAGATTATTGGTTATATCAATGGTGATCTTCACGAAGTCAACGGGTAAATCTCTGGGAGTTCTCATGCCTCCTGGTTGCCCACTGAGCTCTGTACTCCTTGCTCCAGAGTTGATGTCCCAGCATGGACTTTTGACCTCTGCATCCAATTAACGGCCACACTAGTGATCTCCTCCGGTCAACGATTGCCTGCAGTGGTCAGATGTCCGGAAGAGCAATGTACCAGAGTAACTAGAGGGCAGCAGTGATCACAAAATCATCCTTGTAAATGTCATTCAATAAATCTTGGAACTTGATTTTAAAAGAATTTTTTATATAATCTTTTTCATCATTTACTTAGAATTTTAGACTATACAGTGAAACCTCGGTTTTTTGCGATTATCCGTCTGAAAACTACCGATGAAAGCCAAAACCGACGAAGACGGAGGCAATGATTTCCTTAGGAAACAATGGAGAATCAATTAATTAGAAACCAACAATAGCCGATGTCAATGAAAACCGAGGTATCACTGTGCTCTACTCCTGGGTAGTAAGGACTGGATCAATGTTGTAGGTTGGTGATATATACAGTGATGTATGTGACGCGCCCCAGAACTCGGGGCCGGGCTTTTGGATGCTTCTGGTAGGGGGAGTAACAGGGGTCGAGGGCCCGGCTCCGTGACCCCGGGTGTCGAGAAAGCGTGTGCATTGGGGGTGGTGATTTAGGGATGGCTGTCATGATGCCACCCATGGTATTCTGCTAAAAGTGGCCGATACTGCGGGACCTCTGGGGATGATGGGAGTGCAGCTGTGGTGGTTTCGCTCCCCACAGGTGGAGCGGTTTCCCAGGGCAGCCGGTAATGTCTATGGCGGTGGTAGGCTGTTGTGGGTGCAGGACTGAGGGTGCGGAATAATCGACAGATACACAGTACCAGGGCCGGCTCCAGGTTTCTGTGGGCCCCGGGTGAAATGGTCTCAGTGGGCCCCCTTTAAGTACATATCGCGATTATTATATATATAGTCCGCGATATGTACTTAAAAAAAAAACCCGCATCTGCCGCATTTTCCGTCTAGCAGCTGCACTTGCTGCACGTTTGCGGCAAGCCCCATGCATTGTCTATGGGGCTTGCGGTAAGTGTGCGGCAATATATATGTATATATATATATAGCCGCACACTTACCGCAAGCCCCATAGACAATGCATGGGGCTTGCCGCAAACGTGCAGCAAGTGCAGCCGCTAGACCAGGGGTCTCAAACTCCAGGCCTCGAGGGCTGCACACAGTCCAGGTTTTCAGGATTTCCCTAGTATTTGACAGTTAGTAATCAAATGACCAACTGTCAAAGTATGGAAATCATGAAGACCTGGACTGTGTGCAGCCCTCGAGGCCTGGAGTTTGAGACCCCTGCGCTAGACAGAAAATGCGGCAGATGCAGGTTTTTTTTTACCGCGACTGCCACATTTTTCAAAAAACGCCTATGTGAAGGCGCCTTACAGGAACAGTGACTGCCGAAACCAGCAAGAGCTGTTTCTGACAGTGAGTATATTACACGTTAGGAGCGGGCTAAGGTGCATTTGCATTCTCTTGCGCTTTTTAAAAATACCCTTCAAATGCAAAATGTTGCATTTTTGTGCGTCTGAGGATTCTTGGTATATACACAAGCATCCTGAAGAGCACAAATAATGCAAGCAGCTCAATGGAGCCGCACTGCCATATGGTGGCACCGCAGCCAAGCGGAGTGTCTGGCCGTCCGGATCTCTCTTTCTCCTCACCTTTCTTCTTGCCGCTTCGGTCTCCTCCGGTCACTCTGCACATATCAGCACAGTGATGACATCGTGCCCCTCCATGCTGAGCTGCAGAATGCAGACAGCGGCAGAAGAGACTCTGGAGAAGAATGCTGCTGGCAAAGGTGGCTGAGACTATAGGAGCGGAATCCGCGGGGGGCTACCACTGGTACACATACCTCGTACGCACGCACGCGGCTCCGCTCCGTACACCTCGCACGCACGCGGCTCCGCTCCGTACACCTCGCACGCACGCGGCTCCGCTCCGTACACCTCGCACGCACTCGGCTCCGCTCCGTACACCTCGCACGCACTCGGCTCCGCTCCGTACACCTCGCACGCACTCGGCTCCGCTCCGTACACCTCGCACGCACTCGGCTCCGCTCCGTACACCTCGCACGCACGCGGCTCCGCTCCGTACACCTCGCACGCACGCGGCTCCGCTCCGTACACCTCGCACGCACGCGGCTCCGCTCCGTACACCTCGCACGCACGCGGCTCCGCACACCTCGCACGCACTCCGCTCCGCTCCGTACACCTCGCACGCACTCCGCTCCGCTCCGTACACCTCGCACGCACTCCGCTCCGCTCCGTACACCTCGCACGCACTCCGCTCCGCTCCGTACACCTCGCACGCACTCCGCTCCGCTCCGTACACCTCGCACGCACTCCGCTCCGCTCCGTACACCTCGCACGCACTCCGCTCCGCTCCGTACACCTCGTACGCACTCCGCTCCGCTCCGTACACCTCGTACGCACTCCGCTCCGCTCCGTACACCTCGTACGCACTCCGCTCCGCTCCGTACACCTCGTACGCACTCCGCTCCGCTCCGTACACCTCGTACGCACTCGGCTCCGCTCCGTACACCTCGTACGCACTCGGCTCCGCTCCGTACACCTCGTACACACTCGGCTCCGTACACCTCGTACACACTCGGCTCTGTACACCTCGTACACACTCGGCTCCGCTCCGTACACCTCGTACACACTCGGCTCCGCTCCGTACACCTCGTACACACTCGGCTCCGCTCCGTACACCTCGTACACACTCGGCTCCGCTCCGTACACCTCGTACACACTCGGCTCCGCTCCGTACACCTCGTACACACTCGGCTCTGCTCCGTACACCTCGTACACACTCGGCTCTGCTCCGTACACCTCGTACACACTCGGCTCTGCTCCGTACACCTCGTACACACTCGGCTCTGTACACCTCGTACACACTCGGCTCCGCTCCGTACACCTCGTACACACTCGGCTCCGCTCCGTACACCTCGTACACACTCGGCTCCGCTCCGTACACCTCGTACACACTCGGCTCCGCTCCGTACACCTCGTACACACTCGGCTCCGCTCCGTACACCTCGTACACACTCGGCTCTGCTCCGTACACCTCGTACACACTCGGCTCTGCTCCGTACACCTCGTACACACTCGGCTCTGCTCCGTACACCTCGTACACACTCGGCTCTGTACACCTCGTACACACACGGCTCTGTACACCTCGTACACACACGGCTCTGCTCCGTACACCTCGTACACACTCGGCTCTGCTCCGTACACCTCGTACACACTCGGCTCTGCTCCGTACACCTCGTACACACTCGGCTCTGCTCCGTACACCTCGTACACACTCGGCTCTGCTCCGTACACCTCGTACACACTCGGCTCTGCTCCGTACACCTCGTACACACTCGGCTCTGCTCCGTACACCTCGTACACACTCGGCTCTGCTCCGTACACCTCGTACACACTCGGCTCTGCTCCGTACACCTCGTACACACTCGGCTCTGCTCCGTACACCTCGTACACACTCGGCTCTGCTCCGTACACCTCGTACACACTCGGCTCTGCTCCGTACACCTCGTACACACTCGGCTCTGCTCCGTACACCTCGTACACACTCGGCTCTGCTCCGTACACCTCGTACACACTCGGCTCTGCTCCGTACACCTCGTACACACTCGGCTCTGCTCCGTACACCTCGTACACACTCGGCTCTGCTCCGTACACCTCGTACACACTCGGCTCTGCTCCGTACACCTCGTACACACTCGGCTCTGCTCCGTACACCTCGTACACACTCGGCTCTGCTCCGTACACCTCGTACACACTCGGCTCTGCTCCGTACACCTCGTACACACTCGGCTCTGCTCCGTACACCTCGTACACACTCGGCTCTGCTCCGTACACCTCGTACACACTCGGCTCTGCTCCGTACACCTCGTACACACTCGGCTCTGCTCCGTACACCTCGTACACACTCGGCTCTGCTCCGTACACCTCGTACACACTCGGCTCTGCTCCGTACACCTCGTACACACTCGGCTCCGCTCCGTACACCTCGTACACACTCGGCTCCGCTCCGTACACCTCGTACACACTCGGCTCCGCTCCGTACACCTCGTACACACTCGGCTCCGCTCTGTACACCTCGTACACACTCGGCTCTGCTCCGTACACCTAGTACCCACTCGGCTCCGCTCCGTACACCTCGTACACACTCGGCTCCGCTCTGTACACCTCGTACACACTCGGCTCCGCTCTGTACACCTAGTACCCACTCGGCTCCGCGCCGTACACCTCGTACACACACGGCTCCGCTCCATGCACCTAGTACACACTCGCCTCTGCTACATTCACACTGTAAATCCCTCCTGACCCCACACATAACCTTCACCTAATTGCCATACACCTAGTACACACTCACCTCTGCTACATTCACACTGTAAATGCCTCCTGACCACACACAAACTTCACCTTATTTGAGCATCATTGATGGCCAGCACAGTCCTGGATACACTGAGGAGCTGATCATGAGACCCCTGACTCCTCCCCATCCATTGACATCATCGCAGGTCCTGTAAGCACAGAGTGTGTGCAGCTCTGTCGGCTCCCGTGGAGGGGGGAGGAGGGAGACCTCCGGTGCTGCAGGCAGCAGGAGCCTGAAAATGACCCCCCAGCTGCCCCCTGGATATGGCTCTGGCTGTGGGGGCAGTGCTCAGGGGCCCCTGAGGCTAGGGTCACACTTGCATTGTGACCCTAGCCTTATGCAAGTATTGTATGTTGCAGCGCATAGCGTTTAAAGGGAACCAACCACCCCAAATGACCCCCCCCGGACTGTTAATATGTGTCCCTACACCCAGCACACACATTTTGGGCAATCGTTTTTGCTAAAAAAACTGTTTAGTAGAAGCTAGGATACATGTTTATGAAGTTTAATAAATCACGACGGATGGGTGTTACCTAGCTTTGTCCACGTGCAGTGCTCGTGCCTGTGATCCTCCTCTCCCCCCTCCCTTCTCACATTCTAAGAGCCCGGCCGCGTCATGAAAGGGGCGGGGCTAAAACGCGTCATGAAAGGGGGCGGGGCTCGCCGCGATTTAGCCCCGCCCCTTTCATGACGCGGCCAGGCTCTTAGAATGTGAGAAGGGAGGGGGGAGAGGAGGATCACAGGCACGAGCACTGCACATGGACAAAGCTAGGTAACACCCAGCCGTCGTGATTTATTAATCTTTATAAACATATATCTTAGCTTCTACTAAACAGTTTTTTTTAGCAAAAACGATTGCCCCAAATGTGTGTGCTGGGTGTAGGGACACATATTAACAGTCCGGGGGGGTCATTTGGGGTGGTTGGTTCCCTTTAATGCTATGCGCTGAAGGCAGCCCATAGAAACCCGACGTTTACCTTGACAACCACTGGTTGTCAATGTAAATATCGGGCTTCTATAGGCTCAGTTGCTGGCAGCGCATAGCGTTAAACGCTCTGCGCTGCAGCAGACAATACTTGCATAAGGCTAGGGTCACAATGCAAGTGTGACCCTAGCCTCAGGGGCCCGATGGGCCCCCTCCAAGCAGTCGGGCCCCGGCACTTGCCCGGGTACGCCGGGTGCTGACGCCGGCCCTGCACAGTACATAGTGTCCTTTACTGGTAGTAGCAGGTTTACTCCAGGGTACTGTCCACAGGAGATGTTATGAATCCAGGTGACCTGGAAGCAAGTTGTGGATCTCCTCACCCGGTGAGTTCTGAGGCCTCCCTGTTGCGCTGCTCTTGGCGGGTTCTGGCTGTCCGTAGCTAAGCTGTGACCCCTCTCCTCCTGCGTAGAGTCTCTCACCCGTATGGCAGGCAGCTTGAGCCCTTCCCGGGCACCTCTCCTCTGGTCACTGTCCCTGAGCTCTCTGGTGCTGCTTTGCCTCCTGGGCTTTGTTGTGGTTGGGAGATTTGGAATCTCCCGCCCTCTCTCGTTTTGGCTGCTGGGCCTGGAATACCCTCACAACCTCAGACTCTGGTGTCCATCTCTGGCGCTCTGCGCTGGGGTGAGCCCGGTCACTGGCTTCACTCCCCAGGCCTTCTCCTCTACTTCCTCAGACCCTCTCCTACAGGTCCCTCACACTTGCTAGTCTCTGTCCCGGGACGAGCCTTACTTTGCTCCAGTCCACGGGACCTCTTCACAGTCTTCCTAGGAACTGAACTGCCTAACACCGTCCCCAGCCAGAATTTATAGGGGAGCACCCCTGAACCCGGGTTAGAGCTCCCCCTTCTGGTCTGGAGTCAGGAAAGGTGTTGTGTGCAGTGGCTTACCTGATGTGAAGACCCATGCTTGCTTCCAAGCACAACATTACCCTCCCCCCCCCCGAGGGAGGCAATGCCATTGTGGCCAACGGACTCTGGGGTGCCACATTCCCCTTTAGGATGAGGTCACACTGGCGCGAGACTCGTGTGAGTGTAATGCGAGAAAAACTTGAATTGCACTCAGACCAATGTTAAACAATCAGTCAGGTCAGATTGTTGCATTTTTCCAGTGCTGAACTCGCATTGCGAGTCAAATGCAAGTGCAATCACAGCATGCTGCAATTTTATGCAAGTGTCACGCGCGTGAGGCCAATGAAAGTCGATGGGTGCGAGAAAAAGTCACACCCAGACAGCACACTGACTTATTGGTGTCCTGCTGTTACTCCAGGGGGCCGCCTATTAAGCTAATTGCATATTCACTGCACTGTCAAACAGCCAATCACAGACAACCACACTGTGTGAGAGCCTCTGTGATTGGCTGTTGTAGTCAGACTATATTTCCTCAATCTGGACAGTGATTCTGCTTGGTTGCCATACACATTAGTGTATACAATCAACCTGGCGTTATAGGGTGTTAATTAGTGATGAGCGAGTATGCTCTGCGCTGCTCGGTACTCGCACGAGTACCGCCGAGATGCTCGGACTGCTCGGTTATAATAAGCGATCTGACACACGTACACAGCACCCTTCAGTGCACACAGTGATCTGCACCTCACAGAGAGCAGATTGATTGTTGGGGTCCCTCTGGGGGCCACAGAAAGGTGTTGTATGTTGCAGCGATTTCAAAAAGCCCCCCCCCTCCCGCCCTGTCCCAGAAACACTCGGTTCATAGCCGGAAGTCTGTGGGCCGAGCCTGTCACTCATTGACTTACATTGGGCTCGGTGCTCGGCCGAGTACACGAGTATCTTGAGATGCCCGGCTAGAGCATCGAGCACCCGAGCATTTTAGTGCTCGCTCATCACTAGTGTTAATTAAATAAATAAAAATGTGTGGGGCTTCACAGCATTTTTAAGTCCAGCCCCATGAAAGTGGACAGCTGCGAGCTGCCACCCTCAGCTGCCTAATTTCCCCTTGGCTGGCAAAAAAAAAAAAAAATGCGTGCCCTAGTTTTAATTGCCAGCCAAGGTAAAACTAGGCAGCTGAGGGCTGGTATTCTCAGCGGGGTGAGAGCCCATTATTTTAGGACTCCCCACGCTAAAGAATAGCAGCCTGCAACCGCCCCTGAAAATGGCGCATCAATAAGAAGCGCCATTTCCAGGCGCCTTACCAGGCTCTTCCAGCGGCACTTGAGGCGGGTGGCACACTGGGTAATAAAGGGTTAATAGCAGCTTTATTTTTCCAGCTGGTATTAAGCCCGAGATTCTTAATGTCAGGCCAAGTTTAACCCAGCCATTAAGAATCTCCAATAAAGGGTTAAAAAAAAAAAGACACCACAGAGTGTAAAAAATACTTTATCAGAAATAAAGAGACAGATACACTTAGGGACTCCATCTGTATTATCCCCACGCAGCC
Source organism: Allobates femoralis (assembly GCA_033576535.1). Taxonomy (NCBI): domain Eukaryota; kingdom Metazoa; phylum Chordata; class Amphibia; order Anura; family Aromobatidae; genus Allobates; species Allobates femoralis. The sequence continues at coordinate 505,958,236 of JARQOC010000006.1, forward strand.
CTCCAACGATCCTGGTGCTCTCTCTTCTGTCTTCTTTCTTTTCCTTGAAATGAATCAGCTCTACTACATTACACAGCAGGGGGCGGAAGTCCGCTCCCGTGCTGTGTGATGAGTCAGTGAGACTGTGGGTGTTTAGCGGTGACGTCACCTCTGACCCGGTTGCTAAAGTTACCAAATAAGCGGTTACTATAGGAACGCTGAGCAGCGCCGAAATTGTGGCGGCTTATGAATGAGCCGACTCATACACAAGCTGCAGGAGTTGCCTCCCTGCTTACCAATATCAACAGTGCCGGTAATCAGGGAGTTAACTCTGCTGTGACCGCAGCTACAGTATGAGCGGCACAGAGCAGCCGCAGTCACAGCAGAGTTAACTCCCTGCTTACCGGAGCTGCTGTTATTGGTAAGCAGGGAGGCAACTCCTGCAGCTTGGGTATGAGTCGGCTCATTCATAAGCCGCTGTGATTTTGGCGCTGCTCAGCATTGCTATAGTAACTGCTTATTTGGTTACTATAGCAATGGAGTCAGCGGTGACATCATCACTTACCACCCACAGTCTCATTCACTCATCACACAGCACGGGAGCGGACTTCCGCATCCTGCTGTGTAATGTAGCAGAGCTGATTCAGTTCAAGTAGAAGACAGAAGAGAGAAGACAGAGCACAAGGATCGTTGGAGGGCTGCGTGGGGGCAATACACATGGAGTCCCTAAGTTTATCTGTTTCTTTATTTGTAATAAAGTATTTTTTACACTGTGCGGTGTCTTTTTTTTAACCCTTTATTGGAGATTCTTAATGATTGGGTCAATAAATAGGGTGGAGCCCACACATTTTTTTTGCCAGCCAAGGGTGAATTAGGCAGCTGAGGGTGGCAGCTCGCAGCTGTCCGCTTTCATCGGGCTGGACTTAAAAATGCTGCAAAGCCCCATGCATTTTTTTTTAATATTAATTCTTTATCTAACACCTTATGACGGCAGGTTAATTGTATACACTAATGTATATGGCAACCAAGCAGAATCACTGTCCAGATTGTGGAAATGCAGTCTGACTACAACAGCCAATCACAGAGGCTCTCAGTGTGAGCTTCTGTGATTGGCTGTTTGTCTGACGGTGCAGTGAATATGCAATGAGCTTAATGAGCAGCCCCGGAAGTAACAGCGGGAGACTGTTAAGACCAATGTAGCTGTTCAATCTATCTACTCTTTTCTCAGTCTACACAGCATGAGAAAGACCATGTCAAAAACGCATTGCACACGGACCACACTCGCACCACAGTCACACCACACGCATTGGATTTGCACCACACTCGCACCACAGTCACACCACACGCATTTGACTTGCACCACAGTCACACCACACGCATTGGACTTGCACCACAGTCACACCACACGCATTGGACTTGCACCACAGTCACACCACACGCATTGGACTTGCACCACAGTCACACCACACGCATTGGACTTGAACCACAGTCACACCACACGCATTGGACTTGCACCACAGTCACACCACACTCGCACCACAGTCACACCACACGCATTTGACTTGCACCACAGTCACACCACACGCATTGGACTTGCACCACAGTCGCACCACAGTCACACTACACGCATTGGACTTGCACCACAGTCACACCACACGCATTGGACTTGCACCACACTCGCACCACAGTCACACCACACGCATTGGACTTGCACCACACTCGCACCACAGTCACACCACACGCATTGGACTTGCACCACAGTCACACCACACGCATTGGACTTGCACCACAGTCACACCACACGCATTGGACTTGCACCACAGTCACACCACACGCATTTGACTTGCACCACAGTCACACCACACGCATTGGACTTGCACCACAGTCACACCACACGCATTGGACTTGCACCACAGTCACACCACACGCATTGGACTTGCACCACAGTCACACCACACGCATTGGAATTGCACCACAGTCACACCACACGCATTGGACTTGCACCACAGTCACACCACACGCATTGGACTTACAACACAGTCGCACCACAGTCACACCACACGCATTGGACTTGCACCACAGTCACACCACACGCATTGGACTTGCACCACAGTCACACCACAGTCACACCACAACGCATTACTCTTGCACCAGTCACAGTACGGGGGGAGGGAGGTTCGGGTGGTGCTAGCGGATGTCGGCGATGAGCGGGTGGGGGGGTGCTAACAGGTGATGGGGGTGGGGGTGGGGGGGGGTAGGGTGGTTTGTGCTATAGGCACTGCTGCGGCTCCTACCTGCGCCGGGTTGCGCAGTCCTGGGAGCCGGAGGGGCGAGATCAGCCAATGGAAGCAGGAAGCTTCCCTCATTTGACCCCCTCTCCTCTGATACAGGGTCATGGGGGTCAGCTGGGGGCCCCCCCTGCAGGCTTGAGGGGCCCCCTAGATGGTCGGGGCCCTGGTGCAGCTGAACCAGCTGCACCACGGTAGGTCCGCCCCTGCCACACTCACAGGACAATACGGAAAGCACTTGCATGACTGTCATACATCAAAACCGCTCCGTTTTTAAGGTATGATAGTGTGCCTCCACACTTACACTCTCGCTATCATGCAGGGTCTCAAAAACTGTAGCGCATCTGTGTGGCGATATGGGTTTTTTTTGTGCCCCAGACCCACTGGGAGCCCACATCTCAGCATTGAATTGCTCCCTGGAGCTGTCCCTCATGTGTTGCCACTTCCACAACACTTTGCCACCTGTATAAAGAGAACAAAAATAAAAAAAAATGAAATTCAATACACAATGCCTTAACTTTTTCACATTAATGATGTATTAAATTCTTGGCCACAAACAAACCAGTCTTTAAAAAATTTCCTTTGCAGGATAACATTTGCAAAAACTTAACTTACATGTTGGCAGGTATCACCCTTTTAAATGTGGTTGTTACCCGTAAACATGTAAGTAATGGCCAGGACCATTTTTTCAGTCGGGCCACTGTCACGCATGCATCAGCTATCCGCCATCTGGTTTCCATCTGTCCGGGAGGATCCGGGACAATCCGGCGCTCCCTGACATGGGAGTCTATGGGGCCAGATTTCCCTCTGGTTCTGTGTTCAGATCCGGTCCAGGGCTGTCAGGTTCATCCCTGACAGCCCAGGACTGGACCTGACCGCAGTGTGAAGCCGCCCTAACACTGACAATCTTGGCCAGTGGTGTTAAGGCTGTTCCACCCTCTGACCACCCCAGCGCAGACCTCATCCCAGAGTTGTCAGGGGTGCGATAAATTGGCGTGGACGTGTTCCCATTGGTCCCACAAAGGAGCTTGTGCTTCAGCGAGCTGGATGAGGGGCTCACTATCCAGTGGCGCACCCAAGGGGGGGGACCTACGTGTCTGGACACCCCCCTTGGACGGTCCTGAGAAGCCGCAGCCACACTACAGTTATAAAAAAAAAAAAAAAAAAAAAATTTATGCTCACCTCCCCCCGAGCCCCCGCCGTCTCCCTGCAGGCTCCCAGTGTGTGCAGAGGTCTTCTACTGCAGTACAGGACCTGTGGCGATGTCACAGTCACGTGACACCAGGTTACTCCATGGTAACCTGCGGTCACGTGACTGACATCACCGCAGGTCCTATACTGCAGTAGAAGAGCTCTGCACACACTGGGAGCCTGCGGGAGCCACCGGGAGCCTGCAGGAAGAAGACGGCGGGCCCCTCCACCACACAGAGCCGCTTATCTCCTCACCCCTCCACCGCACAGCCCCATCTCTCCTCACCCCTCCACCGCACAGCCCCATCTCTCCTCACCCCTCCACCACAGAGCCGCCTCTACGCTCTGCTACCCACAGAGCCGCCTCTACGCTCTGCTACCCACAGAGCCGCCTCTACGCTCTGCTACCCACAGAGCCGCCTCTACGCTCTGCTACCCACAGAGCCGCCTCTACGCTCTGCTACCCACAGAGCCGCCTCTACGCTCTGCTACCCACAGAGCCGCCTCTACGCTCTGCTACCCACAGAGCCGCCTCTACGCTCTGCTACCCACAGCCGCCTCTACACTCTGATACCCACAGAGCCGCCTCTACACTCTGCTACCCACAGAGCCGCCTGTATACTCTGCTACCCACAGCCGCCTCTATACTCTGCTACCCACAGAGCCGCCTCTATACTCTGCTACCCACAGAGCCGCCTCTACGCTCTGCTACCCACAGAGCCGCCTCTACGCTCTGCTACCCACAGAGCCGCCTCTACGCTCTGCTACCCACAGAGCCACCTTTACGCTCTGCTACCCACAGAGCCGCCTGTATACTCTGCTACCCACAGCCGCCTCTATACTCTGATACCCACAGAGCCGCCTCTACACTCTGCTACCCAGAGAGCCGCCTCTACACTGCTACCCACAGAGCCGCCTGTATACTCTGCTACCCACAGAGCCGCCTGTATACTCTGCTACCCACAGCCGCCTCTATACTCTGATACCCACAGAGCCGCCTCTACACTCTGCTACCCAGAGAGCCGCCTCTACACTCTGCTACCCACAGCCGCCTCTATACTCTGATACCCACTGACCCGCCTGTATACACACAAAATTCATTTCACCGCGCTCCCGATGCAATTGCATCGGGCCTTTTTACTAGTCTCTATACATAATCGGCAGTTTAGAGCTTACGGCCACTGTGCCGCTATGGAGCAAGGGCGCCTGCGCTAAACTGCAGATTATGCCCGCCTACCCCGGAAGCGCCGCCATATTGCGACACCCATGCCGTTGCCTGCCGGCGGCTCCCTGCATGCTCCCGTCACTGCACAACCCCGCACGCTGCTGCCTCCACCACCGCCGCACTCTTTTTACAGCCTCCACGCCCGCCGGGTAAGCCACATTACACAAGGCCCCGCCGCAGCCCGGGGGTGCCCTATTACTGAAGGGGCCGCCGGCACCAGGTAAGTTCTGTGACTGACTGTCTCAATGTTGTTCTTACTGCTTCTGCGTCTTTTGCGTATTTTAATCTACAGAGTGTACAGCATAAGCTGTCTAACAATTTCAGGTTTTTGATTATTTGTTTGCAACTGAACGCTCATCGTGGTGTTTAGCGTTTTTTGAACTATTTCTGAGCTCCTATTTTTCACCTCTATTTTCTTCCACGTGAGTCCCTAAACTAAAATTAAAAGCAAAGTCGCAGAAAAAAAGAATTCATACTCCTCCAAAAAAATCTAAATATAACAAATCAAAGACAACAAGAGTATCTACCTGCCCGGGTCACAACAAAAAGATAAAGATAGAGGCAACAAAAGAGCAATTGTTAATTTTGGACTAAAAAAAGTATATGTCACTTGCCATAAGGCTGCTTTCACATTCAGACCTTTTTTTCTGCAAGTAACTAGTGTTTTAGAAAAAAAATTAATTTCTACACAATGTAATTCCTACCATAGAGGCACAACACATAAGACCGTTTTCGTGCAGTATTAAGCATTAATTAGGTATTCAAATTTACAAAATCGCTTGGCTTTTAGGGGGGCTTCGCTCCCCCAGACCCCCCACCGGGGGCTTTGCCCCTCGGAACCCAGCTGGGGGTGACACCCCCCTTTCAGGGCCGGTGTGTGTTTCTTGGACCCCTACCTTGGGAAATTTATGGGTGCGACACTGTCACCATCTATAAAATCCTCCTCATCCGCTCGGGTTGCTCTTTTACACGCCTGTTAAAAAAAAAAAAAAAAAAATTTTTATTACCAACAACGCATACAACATCCACGTATGTCCGCACTCCCTGGACACAAGCTGACATCACACACTGGGTCAGCAGGGGTTAATACGTGTTTTTACCAATTATCGGTAAACAGTAAATCACTATATTTGCTGGTCCTGGCGCTCCACCGCCACTGGACCCGGCGCTCCACCGCCACTGGACCCGGTGCTCCACCACCACTGGAACCGCTGCTCCACCACCACTGGACCCGGCGCTCCAACGCCACTGGACCCGGTGCTCCACCACCACTGGAACCGCTGCTCCACCACCACTGGACCCGGCGCTCCAACGCCACTGGACCCGGCGCTCCAACGCCACTGGACCCGGCGCTCCAACGCCACTGGACCCGGTGCTCCACCCCCACTGGACCAGGCACTCCACCCCCACTGGACCCGGCGCTCCACCACCACCCGAGCAGACCCAACCTACTGTTTCCCTCCCCATTGCCCTGTACAATGTAAGCCCACAAGGGCAGGGTCTTCTCTCTCCTCTGTATCAGTCGGTCACTGTTAGATTGTTCAATGTATTTTTAACTTGTTTGTATGTAACCCTTTATCATGTACAGACCATGGAATCAACAGTGCTCTATAAATAATAATAATAATAATAATATGTCTATGCAGGCAGATAAACTGGGATATCACATTTCACCCCCAGATGGCAGCAGGGGTCTGATATTTACAGAGAGTATAGCTGTAATTATCACATTTTACCACTAGATGGCAGCAGAGAGCCAGATAACACAATACAGGATCAATCACCATTCTGTAGTCCAGAGGTATAACTACAACTGGTGCAGGGGTTGCAATAGCACCCGGGCCCAGGAGCCTAGGGGGACCCAAAAGTCCCTTTGGCCTAGAGAAAAAAGACTATTACTATTATTATTATTATTATTATTATAGGACCATTTATTCCATAGCTCTTTAAATGTGACAAGGGGCAAACACAGACAAGTGCAATAATCATGAGCAATACAAGGTACAGACAGGTACAAGAGGAGAGAGGACCCTGCCCACGAGAGCTCACAGTCTACAAGGGATGGGAGGATACAGTAGATGAGGAGAGAGGACCCTGCCCACGAGGGCTCACAGTCTACAAGGGATGGGAGGATACAGTAGATGAGGAGAGAGGACCCTGCCCGCGAGGGCTCACAGTCTACAAGGGATGGGTGAGGATACAGTAGGTGAGGAGAGAGGACCCTGCCCACGAGGGCTCACAGTCTACAAGGGATGGGTGAGGATACAGTAGGTGAGGAGAGAGGACCCTGCCCACGAGGGCTTACAGTCTACAAGGGATGGGTGAGGATACAGTAGGTGAGGAGGGAGGACCCTGCCCACGAGGGCTCACAGTCTACAAGAGATAGGTGAGGATACAGTAGATGATCAGAGAGGACCCTGCCCACGAGGGCTCACAGTCTACAAGAGATGGGTGAGGATACAGTAGATGATCAGAGAGGACCCTGCCCACGAGGGCTCACAGTCTACAAGGGATGGGTGAGGATACAGTAGGTGAGGAGAGAGGACCCTGCCCACGAGGGCTCACAGTCTACAAGGATGGGTGAGGATACAGTAGGTGAGGAGAGAGGATCCTGCCCACGAGGGCTCACAGTCTACAAGGGATGGGTGAGGATACAGTAGGTGAGGAGAGAGGATCCTGCCCACGAGGGCTCACAGACTACAAGGGATAGGTGAGGATACAGTAGGAGAGGAGAGAGGACCCTGCCCACGAGGGCTCACAGTCTACAAGAGATAGGTGAGGATACAGTAGGAGAGGAGAGAGGACCCTGCCCACGAGGGCTCACAGTCTACAAGGGATGGTGAGGATACAGTAGGTGAGGAGGGAGGACCATGCCCACGAGGGCTCAAAGTCTACAAGAGATAGGTGAGGATACAGTAGGAGAGGAGAGAGGACCCTGCCCACGAGGGCTCACAGTCTACAAGGGATGGGTGAGGATACAGTAGGTGAGGAGGGAGGACCCTGCCCACGAGGGCTCACAGTCTACAAGAGATAGGTGAGGATACAGTAGATGATCAGAGAGGACCCTGCCCACGAGGGCTCACAGTCTACAAGAGATGGGTGAGGATACAGTAGATGATCAGAGAGGACCCTGCCCACGAGGGCTCACAGTCTACAAGGGATGGGTGAGGATACAGTAGGTGAGGAGAGAGGACCCTGCCCACGAGGGCTCACAGTCTACAAGGGATGGGTGAGGATACAGTAGGTGAGGAGGGAGGACCCTGCCCATGAGGGCTCACAGTCTACAAGAGATGGGTGAGGATACAGTAGATGATCAGAGAGGACCCTGCCACGAGTGCTCGCAGTCTACAAGGGATGGGTGAGGATACAGTAGGTGAGGAGAGAGGACCCTGCCCACGAGGGCTCACAGTCTACAAGGGATGGGTGAGGATACAGAGGGGGGAGGGGGAGGAGAGAGGACCCTGCCCACGTGGGATCACAGTCTACAAGGGATGGGTGAGGATACAGTAGGTGAGGAGAGAGGACCCTGCCCACGAGGGTGAGGATACAGTAGGTGAGGGGAGAGGACCCTGCCCACGAGAGCTCACAGTCTATAAGGGATAGGGGAGGATAAAAGTAGGAGAGGAGAGAGGACCCTGCCCGCGAGGGCTCACAGTCTACAAGGGATGGGTGAGGATACAGTAAGTGAGGAGAGAGGACCCTGCCCACGAGGGCTCACAGTCTACAAGGGATGGGTGAGGATACAGGGGGGGGGGGGGGGGAGGAGTGAGGACCCTGCCCACGAGGGATCACAGTCTACAAGGGATAGGGGAAGATACAGTAGGAGAGGAGAGAGGACCCTGCCCGCGAGGGCTCACAGTCTACAAGGGATGGGTGAGGATACAGTAAGTGAGGAGAGAGGACCCTGCCCACGAGGGCTCACAGTCTACAAGGGATGGGTGAGGATACAGGGGGGGGGGAGGAGAGAGGACCCTGCCCACGAGGGATCACAGTCTACAAGGGATAGGGGAAGATACAGTAGGAGAGGAGAGAGGACCCTGCCCGCGAGGGCTCACAGTCTACAAGGGATGGGTGAGGATACAGTAAGTGAGGAGAGAGGACCCTGCCCACGAGGGCTCACAGTCTACAAGGGATGGGTGAGGATACAGGGGGGGGGGGGGGGGAGTGAGGACCCTGCCCACGAGGGATCACAGTCTACAAGGGATAGGGGAAGATACAGTAGGAGAGGAGAGAGGACCCTGCCCGCGAGGGCTCACAGTCTACAAGGGATGGGTGAGGATACAGTAAGTGAGGGGAGAGGACCCTGCCCACGAGAGCTCATAGTTTACAAGGGATGGGGGAGGATACAGTAGGAGAGGAGAAAGGACCCTGCCCACGAGGGCTCACAGTCTACAAGGGATGGGTGAGGATACAGTAGGTGAGGAGAGAGGACCCTGCCCACAAGGGCTCACAGTCTACAAGGTATGGGTGAGAAAACAGTAGGTGAGGAGAGAGGACCCTACCCACGAGGGCTCACAGTCTACAAGGGATGGGTGAAGATACAGGGGGGGGGGGGGGGAGGAGAGAGGACCCTGCCCACGAGGGATCACAGTCTACAAGGGATAGGGGAGGATACAGTAGGTGAGGAGAGAGGACCCTGCCCACGAGGGTGAGGATATAGTAGGTGAGGGGAGAGGACCCTGCCCACGAGAGCTCATAGTCTACAAGTGATGGGTGAGGATACAGTAGAAGAGGAGAGAGGACCCTGCCCACGAGGGCACACAGTCTACAAGGGATGGGTGAGGAGAGAGGACCCTGCCCACGAGGGAACACAGTCTACAAGGGATGGGTGAGGATACAGTAGGTGAGGAGAGAGGACCCTGCCCATGAGGGCTCACAGTCTACAATGGATGGGTGAGGATACAGTAGGTGAGGAGAGAGGACCCTGCCCACGAGGGCTCACAGTCTACAAGGGATGGGTGAGGATACAGGGGGGGGGGAGAGAGGACCCTGCCCACGAGAGCTCATAGTCTACAAGGGATAGGGAGGATACAGTAGGAGAGGAGAGAGGACCCTGCCCACGAGGGTTCACAGTCTACAAGGGATAGGGGAGGATACAGTAGGTAGAGGAGAGAGGACCCTGCCCACGAGGGATCACAGTCTACAAGGTATGGGTAAGGATACAGTAGGAGACGAGAGAGGACCCTGCCCGCGAGGGCTCACAGTCTACAAGGGATAGGTGACGATACAGTAGAAGAGGAGAGAGAGGACCCTGCCCACGAGGGCTCACAGTCTACAAGTGATGGGTGAGGATACAGTAGGTGAGGGAGAGGACCCAGCCCAGCGAGGTCTCACAGTCTAGAAGGTATGGGTAAGGCTACATCAGGGGAGAGAGAGGACCCTGCCCATGAGGGATCACAGTCTACAAGGGATAGGGGAGGATACAGTAGGAGAGGAGAGAGGACCCTGCCCACGAGGGCTCACAGTCTACAAGGGATGGGTGAGGATACAGTAGGTGAGGAGAGAGGACCCTGTTCACGAGGGCTCACAGTCTACAAGGGATGGGTGAGGATACAGTAGGTGAGGAGAGAGGACCCTGCCTGTGAGGGCTCACAGTCTACAAGAGATGGGTGAGGATACAGTAGGTGAGGAGAGAGGACCATGCCCATGAGGGCTCACAGTCTACAAGAGATGGGTGAGGATACAGTAGAAGAGGAGAGGACCCTGCCCACGAGGGCTCACAGTCTACAAGAGATGGGTGAGGATACAGTAGGTAAGGAGAGAGGACCCTGCCCATGCCAAGTAGGTGAGGGGAAAGCTGGTTTGTGTGGTGGTTCGGTAGACTGAGGGTCACTGCAGGTTGTATCTTGTTGAGTCTTCAGGTTTCTTTTTAAGGTTTCCATGGTGGGCGAGAGTCTGATGTGTTGGGTAGAGAGTTCCAGAGTATGGGCGAAGCACGGGAGAAATCTTGTATGTGATAGTGGGAAGAAGAGATAAGAGGGGAGTAGAGGAGGGGATCTTGAGAGGAGCGGAGGTTGCGTGTAGGTAAGTACCAGGACACCATATCACAGGTGTATGGAGGAGACAGGTTGTGGACGGCTTTGTATGTCATAGTTAGGATGTCTGGAGCCTCTGGACAATATGAAGCCAGTGAAGGGCAGAGAGGAGAGGCTGGGGAATAATGGGGGAACAGGTGGATTAATCGGGCAGCAGAGTTTAGGATAGTTTCGAGAGGTGCAAGGGTGCAAGAAGGAAGGCCAGAGAGTAGGAGGTTGCAGTAGTCAAGGTGGGAGATGATGAGGGCATGCACGAGTGTTCTTGCAGTTTCTTGGTCAAGGAATGTACGAATCCTGGTGATATTTCTGAGTTGGAGTCGGCAGGAGGTGGAGAGGGCTTGGATATGTGGCTTGAAAGAGAGGGAAGAGTCGAGGATCACCCTGAGGCACCGAGCGTGTGGGACTGCGATAAGTGATGGATAGGTCTGATGGAGGGGGAGAGTGAGAGGGGGGAAGATGATGAATTCTGTTATCTCTATGTTCAGTTTTAGAAATCGAGCAGAAAGGAAAGATGAAATAGTGGACAGACATTGTGGGATTGTGGTCAGTGAGGAGGTGAAGGACACTGACAGGCAGGGGGCGAGGTGAGGAGGGAAGGACACTGACAGACAGGGAGAAGGTGAGGAGGTGAAGGACACTGACAGGCAGGGAGGAGGTGAGGAGGTGAAGGACACTGACAGACAGGGGCGAGGTGAGGAGGTGAAGGACACTGACAGGCAGGGGGCGAGGTGAGGAGGTGAAGGACACTGACAGACAGGGAGAAGGTGAGGAGGTGAAGGACACTGACAGGCAGGGGGCGAGGTGAGGAGGGAAGGACACTGACAGACAGGGGGCGAGGTGAGGAGGTGAAGGACACTGACAGGCAGGGAGAAGGTGAGGAGGTGAAGGACACTGACAGGCAGGGAGAAGGTGAGGAGGTGAAGGACACTGACAGGCAGGGAGAAGGTGAGGAGGGAAGGACACTGACAGACAGGGAGAAGGTGAGGAGGTGAAGGACACTGACAGACAGGGAGAAGGTGAGGAGGTGAAGGACACTGACAGGCAGGGGGCGAGGTGAGGAGGTGAAGGACACTGACAGGCAGGGAGGAGGTGAGGAGGTGAAGGACACTGACAGACAGGGAGAAGGTGAGGAGGTGAAGGACACTGACAGGCAGGGAGAAGGTGAGGAGGTGAAGGACACTGACAGACAGGGGGCGAGGTGATGAGGTGAAGGACACTGACAGACAGGGAGGAGGTGAGGAGGTGAAGGACACTGACAGACAGGGAGAAGGTGAGGAGGTGAAGGACACTGACAGGCAGGGGGCGAGGTGAGGAGGGAAGGACACTGACAGACAGGGAGAAGGTGAGGAGGTGAAGGACACTGACAGGCAGGGGGCGAGGTGAGGAGGTGAAGGACACTGACAGGCAGGGAGGAGGTGAGGAGGTGAAGGACACTGACAGACAGGGAGAAGGTGAGGAGGTGAAGGACACTGACAGGCAGGGAGAAGGTGAGGAGGTGAAGGACACTGACAGGCAGGGAGGAGGTGAGGAGGTGAAGGACACTGACAGACAGGGGGCGAGGTGAGGAGGTGAAGGACACTGACAGACAGGGGCGAGGTGAGGAGGTGAAGGACACTGACAGACAGGGGGCGAGGTGAGGAGGTGAAGGACACTGACAGACAGGGGGCGAGGTGAGGAGGTGAAGGACACTGACAGACAGGGGGCGAGGTGAGGAGGTGAAGGACACTGACAGACAGGGGGCGAGGTGAGGAGGTGAAGGACACTGACAGACAGGGGGCGAGGTGAGGAGGTGAAGGACACTGACAGACAGGGGGCGAGGTGAGGAGGTGAAGGACACTGACAGACAGGGGGCGAGGTGAGGAGGTGAAGGACACTGACAGACAGGGGGCGAGGTGAGGAGGTGAAGGACACTGACAGACAGGGGGCGAGGTGAGGAGGTGAAGGACACTGACAGACAGGGGTGAGGTGAGGAGGTGAAGGACACTGACAGGCAGGGGGTGAGGTGAGGAGGTGAAGGACAAAGACAGGCAGGGAGGAGGTGAGGAGGTGAAGGACACCGACAGACAGGGAGGAGGACGTGGTGTGGGACACTGACAGACAGGGGGTGAGGTGAGGAGGTGAAGGACACTGACAGGCAGGGAGGAGGTGAGGAGGTGAAGGACACTGACAGACAGGGGGCGAGGTGAGGAGGTGAAGGACACTGACAGACGGGGGGCGAGGTGAGGAGGTGAAGGACACTGACAGACAGGGGGGAGGACGTGGTGTGGGACACGCTGGGCTGTTTGGCTGGTTTCACACTACGATTTTGTGAAATCCAATGCTGTCTGATAGAAATCGGACAGCATCGGATCTGAATTTTGCCCCATGTCACCCTATGGGGATTGGACTGATTCGGATGTGCACTACATGGCATCCGATTTGCTTCTGATCCAATTTTGTCCGATTTTTTTCCGGTGCAAAAATCATAAACTGCTCCGATTTTGGCTCCTGAAAAAAAAAAATCGGAGATAATTGGATCAGAGGCAAATCGGACGCCAATTATACCAAATCCGATCCGATTCCTGTAACATGGGGCCCTATGGAGCAGGGTCCGAGGAAACATCTGATGTCTCCTCAGATTTTAGTGTACTGAGCTATTACTTATAGCTAAACTGTTATGTGCCGCCTAATTTCACTTCTGCAATGTATATACATACACACTATATCCCACACACACACTATATACACACACACTACATACACACCACATACATACACACTATATACACACTATATATACACACACACACACACACCACATACATACACACTATACACACACACACACTATATACACACACACACACACTATATACACACACACACTATATACATACACACCACATACATACACACCACATACATACACACCACATACATACACACTATATACACACACACACACTATATACACACACACTATAAACACACACACCACATACATACACACACACCACATACATACACACACACCACATACATACACACTATACACACACACACTATATACACACACTATATACACACACCACACACACACACACTATATACACACACACCACATACATACACACACACTATATACACACACACTATATACACACACACTATATACACACACACCACATACATACACACTATATATACACACACACACACTATATACACACACACCACATACATACACACACCACATACATACACACTATACACACACACACTATATACACACACTATATACACACACCACACACACACACTATATACACACACACCACATACATACACACACACTATATACACACACACTATATACACACACACCACATACATACACACCACATACATACACACTATATATACACACACACACTATATACACACACACCACATACATACACACCACATACATGCACACACACACACTATATACACACACACCACATACATACACACCACATACATACACACACACTACATGCACACCACATACACACACACTATATACACACACACCACATACACACACTATATACACACACACTATATACACACACACACTATATACACACACACACTACATGCACACCACATACACACACTATATACATACACACACTATATACACACACACTATATACATACACACACTATATACACACACACACTATATGCACACCACATACATACATTGCGGAAGTTAAATATAAGTTAAATCTCGTATTTAAAATAACAAATCTTTATTCTCACCTTCCAGCGCTCCCCCGGTGTCTCCATCTGCAGCCGCTCTGTAACAGGACCTGTGATGATGTCACAACCTGATCAGCTGATCGGGTCACATGAGCGGTTACCGTAGTAACCGCTCATGTGACCCGATGACGCTTCTGACATCATCGCAGGCCCTGTAACACCCGATCGGAAGCTGATGGAGACGGCGGGGGAGCGCTGGAAGGTGAGAATAAAGATGTGTTATGTTGGAATGACAGGAGGAGAGGACAGGAGAGGGGGACAGGAGAGGGGGGACAGGAGAGGGGGGACAGGAGAGGGGGGACAGGAGAGGGGGGACAGGAGAGGGGGGACAGGAGAGGGGGGGGGCAGGAGAGGGGGGGGGGCAGGAGAGGGGGGGGGGCAGGAGAGGGGGGGGCAGGAGAGGGGGGGGGGCAGGAGAGGGGAGGGCAGGAGAGGGGAGGCAGGAGAGGGGGGCAGGAGAGGGGGGGCAGGAGAGGGGAACAGGAGAGGGGGGCAGGAGAGGGGAACAGGAGAGGGGGGGCAGGAGAGGGGAACAGGAGAGGGGAGCAGGAGAGGGGGACAGGAGAGGGGAGGCAGGAGAGGGGGGGCAGGAGAGGGGGGGCAGGAGAGGGGAACAGGAGAGGGGAACAGGAGAGGGGGGCAGGAGAGGGGAACAGGAGAGGGGGGGCAGGAGAGGGGGAACAGGAGAGGGGGAACAGGAGAGGGGGGGCAGGAGAGGGGAACAGGAGAGGGGGGGCAGGAGAGGGGGGGCAGGAGAGGGGGGGCAGGAGAGGGGGGGCAGGAGAGGAGAGGGGGGACAGGAGAGGAGAGGGGGGACAGGAGAGGAGAGGGGGGACAGGAGAGGGGGGGCAGGAGAGGAGAGGGGGGCAGGAGAGGGGAACAGGAGAGGGGAACAGGAGAGGGGAACAGGAGAGGGGAACAGGAGAGGGGGGGCAGGAGAGGGGAACAGGAGAGGGGGGGCAGGAGAGGGGGGGCAGGAGAGGGGAGGCAGGAGAGGGGAACAGGAGAGGGGGGGCAGGAGAGGGGAACAGGAGAGGGGGGGCAGGAGAGGGGGACAGGAGAGAGGGGGGGCAGGAGAGGGGGGGCAGGAGAGGGGGGGACAGGAGAGGGGGGGAACAGGAGAGGAGAGGGGGGCAGGAGAGGAGAGGGGAACAGGAGAGGGGAACAGGAGAGGGGGGGCAGGAGAGGGGAACAGGAGAGGGGGGGCAGGAGAGGAGAGGGCAGGAGAGGAGAGGGCAGGAGAGAAGAGGGCAGGAGAGGAGAGGGCAGGAGAGGAGAGGGGGGCAGGAGAGGAGAGGGGGGCAGGAGAGGGAGGGGGGCAGGAGAGGGGGGACAGGAGAGGGGAACAAGGAGAGGGGAACAGGAGAGGAGGGCAGGAGAGGAGGGCAGGAGAGGAGAGGGGGGACAGGAGAGGAGAGGGGGGACAGGAGAGGAGAGGGGGGACAGGAGAGGAGAGGGGGGCAGGAGAGGGGGGGGGCAGGAGAGGAGAGGGGGGCAGGAGAGGGGAGGGGGGCAGGAGAGGAGAGGTGGGCAGGAGGGGGGGGCAGGAGGGGGGGGCAGGAGAGGGGGGGGCAGGAGAGGGGAACAGGAGAGGGGGAACAGGAGAGGGGGAACAGGAGAGGAGAGGGGGGCAGGAGAGGAGAGGGGGGCAGGAGAGGAGAGGGGGGCAGGAGAGGGGAACAGGAGAGGAGAGGGGGCAGGAGAGGAGAGGGGGGCAGGAGAGGGGAACAGGAGAGGAGAGGGGGCAGGAGAGGGGAACAGGAGAGGGGAAACAGGAGAGGGGAAACAGGAGAGGGGAAACAGGAGAGGGGGAAACAGGAGGGGGAACAGGAGGGGGGAACAGGAGGGGGGAACAGGAGGAGGAGGGCAGGAGAGGAGAGGGGGGCAGGAGAGAGGAGAGGGGGGCAGGAGAGGGGAACAGGAGAGGGGAACAGGAGAGGAGGGCAGGAGAGGAGAGGGGGGCAGGAGAGGAGAGGGGGGCAGGAGAGGGGGGCAGGAGAGGAGAGGGGGGCAGGAGAGGAGAGGGGGGCAGGAGAGGAGAGGGGGGCAGGAGAGGGGAACAGGAGACAAGAGGGGGGCAGGAGAGGAGGGGGGGCAGGAGAGGAGAAGGGGGCAGGAGAGACACAGTAGGGAGACAACAGGGGGACAGCGAGATGACAGGAGGCGGAGAGGAGGGGGAGTGAGGTGACAGGAGACCAAACTGATCCTGCAAAATGTCGGTATTGGATCCCTATTTAGCATCCGGTTGCAGGGATCATTTTGGATCCAATGCTGTCCGATTATCATCGGACAGCATCGGATTTAACAAACTCGTAGTGTGAAGCCTTATATATGATGAGATCCAGGAGACTCTGTGATGTGAAGAGATTCCACCATGTGTAACAGGAGGTAATGCTCCACAGTATAGATGTATGGGGCTCAGGAGCTTCATGTTGCTCCACTGTCTCCAGACCTTTATGTCTCTTCCGTTTCCATCTCCGCTTCCCTCCGGGATCTCTGGATCTCCTGATCCCGCCGCTCCTCACCCGATCACTGATTTCATCTATTGGAATCAGACATTATGACACTTTGATACTTTTCCTGCATTTCCACTTATGACCTGCAGATGGAGCTGTTGCCTCATTGGAATAAAAGTCTTAAAGAGACAGTACACAAAAAGTACACAAATTCCTTCTCTATTGCTCTTGACAGACTTCTGGACTTGGAGCCTGTTTTTCATGTTTTATCAACTCCTGTTATTTGTGAGTCTCTACAAATGTGCTATAAATGCAACATTCCTACGTCAACGTCTCCAGTCACCTCCAGAGCTGCATTCACTATTCTGCTGTTACATCAGGTCTTATCCTCCAGTCACCTCCAGAGCTGCAGTCACTATTCTGATGTTACATCGTGTCTTATCCTCCAGTCACCTCCAGAGCTGCACTCACTATTCTGCTGTTACATCAGGTCTTATCCTCCAGTCACCTCCAGAGCTGCAGTCACTATTCTGCTGTTACATCGTGTCTTATCCTCCAGTCACCTCCAGAGCTGCACTCACTATTCTGCTGTTACATCAGGTCTTATCCTCCAGTCACCTCCAGAGCTGCAGTCACTATTCTGCTGTTATATCGTGTCTTATCCTCCAGTCACCTCCAGAGCTGCACTCACTATTCTGCTGTTACATCAGGTCTTATCCTCCAGTCACCTCCAGAGCTGCAGTCACTATTCTGCTGTTACATCATGTCTTATCCTCCAGGCACCTCCAGAGCTGCAGTCACTATTCTATTATTACATCATGCCTTATCCTCCAGTCACCTCCAAAGCTGCAGTCACTATTTTGTTATTACATCATGTCTTATCCTCCAGTCACCTCCAGAGCTGCAGTCACTATTCTGCTGTTACATCGTGTCTTATCCTCCAGTCACCTCCAGAGCTGCACTCACTATTCTGCTGTTACATTGTGTCTTATTCTCCAGTCACCGCCAGAGCAGCACTCACTATTCTGGTTACATTGTGTCTTATCCTCCAGTCACCTCCAGAGCTGCACTCACTATTCTGCTGTTACATCATGTCTTATCCTCCAGGCACCTCCAGAGCTGCAGTCACTATTCTATTATTACATCATGCCTTATCCTCCAGTCACCTCCAAAGCTGCAGTCACTATTTTGTTATTACATCGTGTCTTATCCTCCACTCACCTCCAGAGCTGCAGTCACTATTCTATTATTACATCATGTCTTATCCTCCAGTAACCTCCAGAGCTGCACTCACTATTCTGCTGTTACATCGTGTCTTATCCTCCAGTAACCTCCAGAGCTGCACTCACTATTCTGCTGTTACATCATGTCTTATCCTCCAGTAACCTCCAGAGCTGCAGTCACTATTCTGGTTACATTGTGCCTTATCCTCCAGTCACCTCCAGAGCTGCAGTCACTATTCTGGTTACATTATGTTTTATCCTCCAGTCACCTCCAGAGCTGCAGTCACTATTCTGCTGTTACATCGTGTCTTACCCTCCAGTCACCTCCAGAGCTGCAGTCACTATTCTGCTGTTACATCGTGTCTTATCATCCAGTCACTTCCAGAGCTGCACTCACTATTCTGGTTACATTGTGTCTTATCCTCCAGTCACCGCCAGAGCTGCACTCACTATTCTGGTTACATTGTGTCTTATCCTCCAGTAACCTCCAGAGCTGCAGTTACTATTCTGGTTACATTGTGCCTTATCCTCCAGTCACCTCCAGAGCTGCAGTCACTATTCTGGTTACATTATGTTTTATCCTCCAGTCACCTCCAGAGCTGCAGTCACTATTCTGCTGTTACATCGTGTCTTATCCTCCAGTCACCTCCAGAGCTGCAGTCACTATTTTGTTATTACATCATGTCTTATCCTCCAGTCACCTCCAGAGCTGCAGTCACTATTTTGTTATTACATCATGTCTTATCCTCCAGTCACCTCCAGAGCTGCAGTCACTATTCTATTATTACATCATGTCTTATCCTCCAGTCACCTCCAGAGCTGCAGTCACTATTAGATATAGTGAGTGATTCTGGTCCCGGTAGATGGAGTCGTTAATTCCACTCTTCGGTGAGATCCGCGGCGTTGGTCGGTCAGAGCTGGACTGTTTCCATTACTTCACTTTTTTCTGCAGTGAATGAAGTGTCACACGGTAATGACAAGAGATGAAGATTGACGCTCTGGAGCAGCGTTATCCCCCGCCTGTCAATCACTGTCAGGATTATCCACAGAGATACAGATGATAAAATGCAGAGATATAATAACAGTAGAATAGAACCCTAGCACACATTTATTCTAGATTGCAACCTAGGGGGCATCTTCCAAGTACATCTCTCCATCTACTTTGCAGAAGTAAATAGTAATAATACATAAAACATAGTAGTCATACAACTGCCAACATCTCCCTCTTTCATAACAAGTTATAATAATTCAAAGTTTTAATTTTGCTGCAATGTTCCTTTAAGTGGGAGGTGCCACAGACAGTTCCCGCCCCCGCTTATCTCTGTAGAAGTAATTTTAAGTGCAAGACCCCACCAGAGTTCCCAACCCCTTTTGTTTTAGTGAAAGTAATTTAAGTGGGAGGTGACAGCTCCCACCCCCGCTTATCTCAGTGAACTAATTTTAAGTGGGAGGTTCCATCACAGTTCCCACCCCACTTATCTCAGTGAACTAATTTTAAGTGGGAGGTCCCATCAAGGTTCCCACCCCCGCTTATCTCAGTGAACTAATTTTAAGTGGGAGGTCCCAGCAGACAGTTCCGCCCCGCTCATCTTAGTGTAAGTTATTGTGAGCAGAGGGTGTGAAGTGTCTGACTGTCTCCTACAGCTCCAAATTTGCTAGGAATGTCCCAATTTTTTATCCAAAATCATGAACCAGAGGCAGAACTTACAGGAGACGTTTTACCTGGTCAGAAGTGGACAGTTGTTGCTCATCTTTTGTTCCTGTTACTCCCCGGAGTCATCCATCTTTTAATTTTTATTAATCCACCATATGGTTCCCGAGATCGGGGCCTTTTTATTTAGTGCTTCTTTTTAATGGTTTTTATGGAGGGGCGTGGCTCACAGGATAATTAAGCAGAGACACGCCCCGAGGAACCCATGAGCCAATACCAGTAGTACATTTAAAAATTAGGAGTAAACAAATAGACCTAGATCTATGGAACCGTTAGGGGAGCATCAGGAATAAAGTGCCAACACTATTGGGGGTAAATGGGGACTTTTTGTATCACACAAGGACGATTGACTCCAACTCCTTAAAAGGGGTTTCCAGAACTTTAATATTTAAGAACGGGTCATCAATATTTGATTGGTGGGAATAGGGATGAGTAGGATCACCATCGAGCTTCGTGATCTCGTCAATGAGTTGATTAGTGAAGACCTGGAGGTGGGATCATAGTGTCAATTAGTGAAGACCTGGAGGTGGGATCATAGTGTGGAGTGGTGGAGTCCTGAAGGTTGGGTCATTGTATGGATTGGTAGAGTCCTGAAGATTGGATCATTGTGTCGAGTTGTAGACTCCTGAACAGTGGATCATAGTGTGGAGTGGTGGAGTCCTGAAGGTTGGATCATTGTGTTGATTGGTGGAGTCATGAAGGTGGGATCATAGTCAATTCGTGGAGTCCTGAACGGTGGATCATTGTGTCGAGTGATGGAGTCCTGAACGGTGGATCATTGTATCCATTGGTGGAGTCCTGAAGGTTGGAACATTGTATCCATTGGTGGAGTCCTGAAGGTTGGATCATTGAGTCAATTTGTGGAGTCCTGAAGGTTGGATCATTGTATCCATTGGTGGAGTCCTGAAGGTTGGATCATTGAGTCAATTTGTGGAGTCCTGAAGGTTGGATCATTGTGTCAATTTGTGGAGTCCTGAAGGTTGGATCATTGTATCCATTGGTGGAGTCCTGAAGGTTGGATCATTGTATCCATTGGTGGAGTCCTGAAGGTTGGATCATTGTATCCATTGGTGGAGTCCTGAAGGTTGGATCATTGAGTCAATTTGTGGAGTCCTGAAGGTTGGATCATTGTATCCATTGGTGGAGTCCTGAAGGTTGGATCATTGAGTCAATTTGTGGAGTCCTGAAGGTTGGATCATTGTGTCAATTTGTGGAGTCCTGACGGTTGGATCATTGTGTCGAGTGGTGGAGTCCTGAAGGTTGGATCATTGAGTCAATTTGTGGAGTCCTGAAGGTTGCATTACGGTGTCGATTGGTTGAGTCCTTATGGTTTGATCATTGAATAGATTGGTGAGGTCCTAAATGTTAGTCCTCCACTGATGTAATATTGATGGCTTATTTTAGATAATTTGGTCCGCAAGGCCTCCACAATAGTCCACAGGGAGGTTCTATCTCCATAAAATATGTTCCTTCATATCACATCCATCACTTACCCTCCACCCAAGTACTAAATATTATAGGAAGGAGTCCTGATGAAGGATCTTCAGGCAGCAATGTTCCCCACTTAACCAGTACCCAATCCCAAAAGCAGCATGGAGAGGCCCGGTGAAGGTGGCCGTGACAGAGTGCAGGTGTCTGATGGGGTGACTCAACTCAAAAAAGGACAACTGTCCGGTGTC